>JAMKCH010029274.1:0-167012 GCA_023653785.1 Ophioderma brevispina
TGTGGTTTTGTGTTTTGAGCCAAAATGCTGTTTCCCACGATACTAGGCTATTGTGCTGTCATTTTTGTCCGTCTATGGATTAAAGAGACACAGGGCATAAGTCACGGGGATAAATTTCGTCAAGCTACAAGTCAAATCACATTTTAATCACCAAAGACCACATTAATATTATATATGTTATATTTTAACTTTTAATTTGTATATGGTTAACATTTAAAGGGGGAAAATCATAGTGCTATGTCAATTACTAAGATTAAGGGCATGAATACATAGATTTGGATCAAGACAGGGTAACAGGTCAAAATAGGCCAGGGTAGGAACAACCACAGCGGTTACAATATCTTGAATTTTATGAGCAACATTGGGGTGTGTTAAAACCAAGGGTCATCATATTAAGTGGAGGGAAACTGATTCATTTGCATTATAACTGGTTTTTATACCCTATACATTTCTTTGCTTCAGTGATTGTAAGTCTTTGAAAACCACTGCAATCCTTAGATAGGAAATTCCTTTGCAATGGCAAAACAAAAGAATTTGGGTCTTACCCAGGAATAAAAGGTATTAGTAAAGGACAGAAAAAGAGCGATAGTTTTTTCATTACCTCAGTAAAATGGTGTACAGGAATCAAGGAAAAATGACCTTACCACACTGTTATGTAAGGTAGAACATTTTACGATAAATGTGAAAAATGGGGATTGTTTTGTACAGGAGGATATTTTAAATTTAATTATTCCCCACATATCAGGATTAATTCATATACAACAATATATCAACTCAGGCTCCAAATTAGGGTATTAAAAGGCATTTAAAAATGGTTTTGTATTTATCAACAGGAAAGGAATGACCTCCCAGATGACCAAAATGGACCTTGTTTGACCTTGAAGATGAATGACGGTGCTTGGTTCCATCTTAAAATAATCCGTGTTTAATTTTACAAAACATTATGCCAAGTTTCATGCTTTATAAAGAAAGCAACAATTCTTCAATTCTATGTCACTATCTGCTTAAATAAAAAGTACCCTATCCGAGAAGATCTGTTCAAATGAACACAATATCCGAGACCTGGGGTTCACGCAATAGTACCATTAGAATTGTAACCTGGGGAATTTTACACTCCTATTAGCTATTTTATGGCCATTTTATTCTGTTTGAGCATGATTTAAACACAAAAAACTCATTCAACAGATTCCTGTGATTTTATACTCCATCTGAAACTGAAAAAGTACATGATGTGTGAAACTACCAGAGACATTAGGTTGAATTGATTACCCTATAGGGGGCCTATTGCAAGTCTCGAGACCTGCCAGGTCTCGGCGTGTTTTGGTAACTCGGGTGTTACCCAACCAAGATAACCCAGATAACCCCCCCCCCCACCCCAACCCCGGGCACTAACGGTCCAACATCAAAGCCGGTTGTATGTATGATCAACTGCTCACCTCGGGAAAAATTATGCCAACGAGGGCGAAGCCCGAGAGTGAGCAATGATCTAATTCACGAAAGTTTTAGTTTAAAATTTACTCACTATCGTATCCTTACAGCTGCATTGAACTATTATCTAAATTTAATCAACAGCACCAGTAACAAATTATGTCTCTATCTGCTTTTCTGGTTTTTAAAGCAAGTCTTCCCATGTACAACCGTAACTAGAAATTCCCGTCGACTGACCCCGGTCTCACAGGTCGGAAGTTAGACGTTACGCTGGTTCCCTGTACCATTTCACATTGACATAGTCTTGAGCTGAGCAATGAGCGAAGCCCGAGACGCATGGAACCAGCGTAGTCAGACGTTCCGTCAACGTTTGTTGATTCGCACTGGAAGACATTTTAGGGCTTTGAGAAGCAAATTTATTCGTTTGATTTTGACATGAAAGAGGTAAAAAATCTGTGATTAGGGTGAATATTCGGACTCAGGATAGTCTCAGGTATTTATAGAATTCCGTTTCGAGGGCCAAATGCTTCAAATATAGGGGGAATGGGGGATATCCTCCGGGTAAAAAAAATTCCCGCAGCCTATTCATTTGTACGGTAATGAAATACTAAAGCATTTTGAATACACTTTTTCCCAGACATCGCGCTGCGCGCTCGAGGTCTGGTTCTGAACGGACTAGGTGTATGTTTGCATCTTTGCTTTTAACAGCATCATTGATAAGAACTTGGAAGCCGATTGGGCCAAATTACTGAAACAGCCGCACAACCAATTAAGGAATGATTGGTCTTCCAAGCGGGCATTTGTTTTCGATCAGAATGTTGTGATCTTTCATATCAAACGCTTTGGAGAAGTCCATTATACCTATTGTGTTCTCCATTGTTTAATGCGCACATCAGACCGCATGTATCGCCTGCCGTCGCGGTTTGTAAATGATAAGCCACCTGTGACCTTTGACCGCATCAACAATTGAGGGATCCGATGTTGCACTTATGACTCAAGTTTGGTTCCAATTGAACTTTTCAATTGAGGTCAATTTTACATTTTCAGCCTATCTTACAACTTGACCTCATAGGACCTTTGACCTTGGTATGTGACCTTTGAGCTCATCAACAATTGAGGGATCCGATGTTGCACTTATGACTCAAGTTTGGTTCCAATTGAACTTCAACTTTTCAATTAGGTCAATTTTACATCTTCAGCCTATTTTACAACTTGACCTCACATGACCTTTGACCTTGGTATGTGACCTTTGACCTCATCAGCAAATGAGGGGTCTCATGTTGCATCTATAGCCCAAGTTTGGTTTAAATCCATCGAAGTATACGGATATTACAGGCAAATTTTAACCCTTTTTCACAACAACAGACAGCAACAACAACAGACATCAACAACAACAGACAACAGTGGACAAGTGATCCCTATGTGTCTTCCTGCCTGCACTTTTTCACGGGGGACACTCTGTTTCTTTACACCGGCACTAATTTATTTTTAAAAATATCTCAGAACAGTACCAACATGTATTAACGTGTGAACAGTCCAACGTTGGATAAATGTTAACTCATTAGGGTAGTGTAAATTAAAGCCACAATCAGTCTAGTCTTTGTCAAAGACGCCTCGCATTTTTATCCACCAACCGCGTGCGCGCCGAAGGCGAGTGTCGATCGCCGAAGGCGTGAGGCCGAGCGGAGCGAGGCCGACAGGCCTTTGAGCGGTCCAGAGAGGGGCGGACTCGCACAAATTGAATAAATAATCAAAGCCTTGATAAAAGGCTACAATCAGTCATTTTTTTTTCAAATTCAAACTATATCAAATTAAGTGAGAATTCTTGCATATTTCCATGGCGGTGGATATTGATGCGAGGGTTCAATCCTTGGCCAGGCTTTTGTTACCATTACAAAAATAGATTTCTTCGCCACTGCTCTCCTCGCCCTTTCTCTAGCTCTCTCAACATCAGCAACAACATATACTTTATATGAAGTACAAATATGGTTCACGATAAATGTAAGGCACGGACAGAAAACGTGATGCATTGCACATTTTATGGGACGGAAAGCTTTATACTTCATCCATTTTGAGGACAAATATAGGACAAAAATAGCGCCACCTCTTGATTGATAACTTCTTTTGGCATATGCATATCATTTTCAACGGGATAAGCCTCATTCAAATCCCAAATGTCTACGAAGGACACATTACTTCCATCGAAAACAGCTCGCATTTCATTTTTCATATCCCAAAACAGAACATCGACTCCCATCATGGAGCGAGATGTGTGTTTATTTTCTAAGGCATGAGGACTCTTTATAACAATTTTAATTTCAGGGCATGTCCTTCTAGCCTCAGTTATTGCACGTTTGATATTTGTAAGCCACTCGACATAAGCCTCCCACGGCCAAGTTATAAAATGCGTCCACGGGCTTATAACGACCACGTGATTACAAGTATATGGCGGTAGATTCAAAAGCACGTCGGCTTCAAACCGCATCTGTGATATATTTACTACAAAACTCATCTGGTACGTCAGTGGGTGAAAAGTAAACGTTAAATTCAAATTCAATTTTGGATCACTAATGTATCGATACTTCATTGTCTTCCTGTCATTTCCGCCCGGTATATCAATGCTCAACGCGTCTGTTAGTGCGAAAAACCACTGACGAGTCGTGGAATCACCAGTTAAATGTACATTATAGTTCCTTAAGCAATTCCGAATGGCCGATTTAGAAAACCTTAAGGTTGGTTTACACACAAGGGAAGTCCAAGTTTCATTCAACCAGTACCCAGCAGAAAGAGAGATTGGCAGGTCCGTCCCACAAGGTGGAAGTTGAAGTTGTGTTGCTGGCGGGATTGTATCATCATTTACTGTAAGAGATCAATGTAAAAATATAGATGTGTATCAATACCAAACGTGGAAGACAAAATAGTTCCTTCCGTAAATTTTCAGGTTTCAAGTAATGAGAATATCTATACAGGCTGATTCAAAAAGAAGTTTTCTCGTTTTTATTGTAGTTTAGTAAAAATCTGTAAAAAAATTCATTGTAAACTAATATGCCATTAGAAATACCAGTTTCTGATTGTCTAAATTAAAGATGAATTTTTGAATTTGCTCGTGCCAAACCCGAGTTATACAATTTGAATAAAAACACTCATCTTCCTGACTGCACACATCTAGGTAACTTGCATTAGTTTCTATTTACACCAATCAATAATGCGTGAACAAGAAAGCCTCCATTGGTTTGCAACTTTCATTGTCAAAATATATAAAAGTTTTACTTTCATATTTCAAAATGTTAAAAGCTGAATATTTCAAATGATATCGAATTTGAATCTCTCGAGGCTCTAGCACTGTTTCCTCATCATGGTACACATCTCTTAAAAGAAACAACAATATAGTTTATGAACTTAATTATTGTTTGATTTATGGTTCTTGAGTATACTTTCATTTTTTTACAATAAAATTTGCAAACCAATGGATCTGTCTTGATGTGAATAGAAACTTATGCAAGTTACCCAGATGTGTGCAGTCTGAAAATGGGTGATTTTATTCAAACGAGTACAACTTGGGTTTGGCATGTGCAAATTTAAAAATTCTTTTTAAATTTAGACCTTCAGAAACTGCTCTTTCTTTGCAATGATATATTACTTCACAGAGAATTCCTTTTAAATTTTTTACTAAACCATGACAAAAATGAGTAAACTCCTTCTTGAATCAGTCTGTACCCTTGGCATTTTACGATGTTAAGACAGTAGAGATGGAGACCATAGAAAAAACGTCGATGTTTCCAACGCGGGTATCAGTCATGACTCATGAAGGACCATTGACAATGATTGAGAAACAACATCAAGTGTATTAGGAATTATTTTAATTTCGTCACGTTTTACGTTAAATGTTTTGCTTAAAAATATTGAAATAGTTATTATCTCTTACCTTGAACATCAAAATTCAGTGGTTCACCTTGGATAGTTTTGTAACGCTCAACCCTATAAAAAAACAACGACCAGTTGTTCTCAAAAAGTTTGTTCAGTAAATGTAACATTTCTCAAAGGCTTTCTGTATTTTTCGAAATGAAATGGGCATGCTACTCCCGAGGGCACGTGTGGTCCAGTGGATTGAGCGCTCGTCCCGCAATCCAAGGTCGTGGGTTCGAGTCCCACTGCGGCCAACGTGTTGTGCTCTTGAGTAAGCCTTTCATTACTCCTCTCCACCCAGGTGTATAAATGGGTACCGGCATTATTCAATGTCGGGAAGGTAACAGACTCGCTGTAGAGGAGGTGTAGCGAGCCCCCTACAGCAACATTATATGGTGGAGTCTGGCCCTATCGCTTCGAAATAGAGATGGGCACTCCGTTCCTGTATACAGGTCCGTCCCCTTTACTTTTTACCTTTTTTACTCCCGATGGAGATATTGGCACTGCGGGCGATAATGAGATCATAGGAGGGTTAGGAATAGCCTTCTTGCATTTCTGAGAAGAGTGAAGTATGGGTAAGTGGTGGTGAACAACACGGAAGAGCTTGAAAAGAAATGGGTACCAGGTCAAGACTTTTGCTGGAGTCCTAAACTGTGAGCTTGAGGGCTTCTGACCTGGGTATGACCAATTCTTTGTTGATTTGCCTTTCAACTATGCTATTGGGGTACCCACGGGCTTTGAAATAGCCGTTCAGCTCTGTGACTCTTCTGGGTAAAGCAGATTCTGTTGAGACAGAAGGCCATGCTGTAGGGAAAGATGGATTTGGTATGTTTATGATGACAAAAGGTCCATTCCGGGGGGGGGTCCATTGGAGGATGGGTTTGTAATATAGATCAGTCTGGAGAGATCCATCTTTGATGTACACAAGAACATCCAGAAAAGGAATCTATTGAGTAGATGATTCACAAGTGACTTTGAACTGTGTGAAGCATTGTAGAATTCAACAAAATGTTGAAGTTATTCAGGGCCATGTGTCCAAAGCACGAAGACATCATCTATGTATCGAATCGAGACAAGGGTTTTCCTAGGGGCTGACCTGAGAAGGCGACTGTCCAGCAGCCCTATGAAGTGGAGGCCACGAAGGGAGCCATCTTCGTTCCCATCGATGTTCCAAAGATTTGCAGGTAATGTTCATCATTGAAAGTGAAGTTGTTAAGGGTGAAAACTAGTTCCATGAGCTCACAGAAAGAATCCAGCTTTTCTGGGGAAAGATCATGTTCATCTATTCCTAACCCTCCTATGATCTCCGTTGGATTCAACATTATCTACTTGAAATAAATAAATACTCCTAGAAGAAGTGCAATTTAGAACCATTTGTTGTCCCGTATATGTAGCACCTTAGGCCAAGAAATTTAAATATGTCTGGAACCTTCTTGGCCGTGGTCGCGTATTTTGAAACAGTTTTAACCCTTTATGATTCTAAAATAATTTTCGTCTCCAAAGGCTTTCTTCCGGTTCTACAAATAACTTTTGAAGGGATTTCTTGATAAAGGGTTCTTTAAAGTTTAAGGTTCTACAAAGAACAATTTTCTTGGCTATGGAACCTCTTTGGTTCTACAAAGAACCCCATGAAGATGCTTTAGGGTTGTTTAGCCAAGAAAATTGTTCTTTTTATAACCTTAAAGCTTTAAGAACCCTGAATCAATGTTAATAAAGCATCCTTCGGGGGTTCCTTGTAAAAAGAAAGATATGGTTTTCGCTGTTTCATACAAAAAAGTTTAAGTTGCATTTTATCTAAGAAATTAAATTCGCAATGCATTATGGTTTATGTTAAAATGTGCCATTGTTACATACCCTTTAAAAATGTCGATTTGATCTGCTTGCATGATGCTAGCAATCACTCTCCCATAGGGCAAAACATTGCGATGCCCAACAAGATGCCCGCACGCAAATCCTGCTGGCTTTCTGCAGAAAAATCTCGTGTGTGTCAACGCACGAGAGTGTTTATATTCACAAACAGTGTTGGGAATTCTCCCATATGATAAATAACAGTTTGAAATTCTGGTTTCTTTTCCTCTTTGAAAAGTTCCCTGCCATGTGGGATAGTGATTGTCCGTTCTGTATCTCGTTCTTAACCAATTGGTCACTCTACTTGGGTAAATAAGTCTAATTTCGACTAGAGTTTTTCCACTCCAAACTAACACATACGTCATTAGATAGGTTCCATTTTTGAAGTCCGTTACTCGCCCTGCCGTGGTAGCCTTTCGTGTCGGGTCGCTAAGAATCCCCGTCCAAAAATCTCCGCCACGCACTTGAGGATTCCCCTTACCATCACGCGCCTCTATACGAAAGTGTATAGTATCTCCAACCTGAGGAGTTCTTGATGCGGTTTCTATTAATTTGTATCGAGAAAATTTAGCACTTGTGATATTTATATTTGGATAATGGACCTCAATGCCTGTAAAAACTTGCACAGCTTTCGGAGGGTGTTCTGTTGCGTTGTGGCCAAGGGCGTCTTGTCCTATCCATCGTCCAGCAAACTGAAATGGCCCTGGAGGGGGTGGCTCTTCCACTGAAATCTGCCAGAGGTTAGACCAAAAATCGCCGCCGCGGTACAACTTCTCCGCATTAGAATACCCTTCAGTGGTGATCAGCGCGAAGGAAAGCAGTTTCTGTAACAAGGTTAAAAACTAGATTTAGCAATGATTCCAAACAAAACAAATATAGATATTCAAAGTCTTTCCTGAAAGTTAAAAGACAAACCGCGTTTATATTTATTTGATACTTAATTATAAACCATATCGTTGACGTGTAATTGTTCAAATTAGATTACCGAAATTAATTGAAAAGATCACTTTGTAGAAGCATCCATATTGGGTTGTACGAGTAGCCCAATGTCAGCGGCCAACTGTGCTAGGGAATGTCTGATCTGAACCCAGATAACTTACACATTCTACAGCACACCTGTTGCTAACAATGGGTAAAAAGTTCATTTAAAGGCTGACTCAGAGACTTCGAAATATAATTATTTTGAGTAGAAATTAAAAATAGCCATCTAGAACTAAATATAGTCACCTAAAATGTCCCATTCCAAAGTTAGAGATGAATCGGGTTTTCCGTTTTCATGCAGTAAACATTTATGCACAGTGTGCCATATGATACCGCGTATAACAAAAATTCCGGATCCGGAAATTTATAAAAAAAAGTTGTGATTTTCTATATGATGGACTTCGATTTGAGCTTAGTTATTTCACACAATGATTAGTATATGGACAAGCTTTATGTACATGCAAAAAACAACGACTTGTTTGAAAATTGAGTGCGCCCTCATCGGGAAATCTCTGACTAAGCCTTTAACTTTGTCCTCTATACAGGGCGTATCAATAAAAACGCAACAAAACTTCTCCCCAATTTTTTGTGGTAATTGTGTACAAAATTACACACCTTAAAGCCACATATCTCCTCTTTCCAACGATAGGTAATTTGTTCATGTGCGGTCATGGATAACCGAATAATCATTGTTTTTGCACACTGGGACAAAGTGAGCTTGGGACCAAGTTTCAATACAAATCTCATTTAGATTATGGGGCGTAGACCAAACAACCAACTATATAACACATTCTGTTGTCCCCCATCGAGGGGCTATGGGAAAACCAAGTGTAATTTCATAATAAATTATTAAATTATATAACTCTCTGTTCCCGCGCATAAAACTGGCACATTTTCTGAAAATGAATAAAATGTCACCTTAATTTCTCTTTCCCAACATCAGTGACCAATGGATATGTATAGACATCAGCAAACCATTAACTAAAGATATTACAATGGGCCCGGTATGCGGAGCCATTGTTATAGCCGGGCCCGGTATGCGGAGCCATTGTTATAGCCAGGTGTTATCACCTCCACGATTCGCGTTGAGTAACAAAATGCTCGTCCTCTTTCACAATAACTAACCAGTTTACATTATAATATAGGTCGTTGACCCTAAGTTTTCTTCTGAAAACGCGGTAAATTGAATAGAAATGAAGTTAAACAATAAGTTAGGGATTTTAATTCTGTACAAAGTTGTTATTCAAAGTTTGTTTTTCTTTTCGAATAAATGATGAAAAATATGGTCAAAGTTAATTGAACACGCACTATAGAAGCTCAAGATTAATTTATTTATTTGTGAATGAGGATAAGTATTTTGTGCTTACGTCGTTAAAAAAAGACTTCGTCCAAAATAGGAGAGGTGGTAACATCTGAGTCTTTTCAACCGCGAGACAATATAACAATGGTCCTGCACTCCCAGATGAAAAGGGATCTGAAGTGTTTTTCTACACCGCATACCGAGCCGGTAATTGAATATCTTTAGCTCCATTGTTTGCTGAAGTCTAGGGTATCTATTGGTCACTGATATTGGGGAAAATAAATTGAAGTGACATTTTATTCATTTTCAAGAAAATGTGCCAGTTATATTTGCGGGAACAGACGGTTATATGATTTTAATAATTTATTATGAATTTACACTTGTTTTCCCCTAGTTTGAAACTTGGTCCCAAGCTCACGTTGTCCCATTGTGCAAAAACAATGATTATTCGGTTATCCATGACCGCACAATAACAAATTACCTATCGTTGGAAAGAGGAGATATGTGGCTTTAAGATGGCATTAAAGGTGCGTGTTCCGATCGTCTTTGGGACCCCCTGATATACCCGGAAGTAGTATCGATTTTGATATCAGATGAAAGGCCGTATTTTTCTCATTGTCGTCCTGAAATTTGAGCCCTCAAATCCATTTCGTTCCCAAGATATTAACAAAAACCAAGTAGGTAATGCTAAAATCCTATTCAATTTCCCCTCTCTTCTCACTTCAGTCATGCAAGTGAATTAGACTATGGGGCATGTCCTTCTATGCTGTTGTTTTGTTGTCCCCATCGAGGGGCAAAACAATGATTAATCGGTTATCCATGACCGCACATGAATAAATTACCTATCATTGGAAAGAGGGGATTTGTGGCTTTAAGATGGCACTGGTTAATTTTGGTATAATTTTACGCAATTACCACAAAAATTGGGAAGAAGTTTTGTTGCGTTTTTATTGATACGCCCTGTATAGAACTCTCATATTATGCCTCACCTATGTAGAACCATTTCGAACCATAAAGATACCATTATGACACTTTAGAACCATTTATGGTCCTTTAACACTTAAGTGTTTAAGGGGAGGGGGGTCCATGTGGACCCAACATTTTGTTTTTCGCACGCCATTTTTAACGGTAAATTACTTTTGCCCAAAATTTTATGTAATTGCCTAAATATCAGTTGCGCATATTTTGGTGGAAAAAAATTCAAATCGGTCATGGCGTTATTATGCTAATTAACATAATTAAGCATTTTGGTGGCACTATTCAAAATTTGTTTTGCCCCTTAATCGTACTGGAGTAACTTTTTAAAATTTTTATTTCAGCAATGTAAATGTAGGCCCTATTTATGTTCTCCTATTATGAGCCAATTTTTATGGAAAAAAGTCCTTTGGAAAGTGGTTTTTCATTTTTTGGTGGGGAATTGGGTGCGGGTTGTAAAAATCGGTTTTTGGACCGCCATTTTGAATCGGTACAACCGATTATCATTTTTCCCCTGTTATGTGGTCGTGTTGAAATGTACCCCATCAATGACGCTTTGGTAGTAAATTCCACCGGCAAGTGTTCTTTTTTTTGACCCCCCCCCCCCATACACAAACGGGAGTGCACAAGACCAAGGAACTTTTAAGTTCTTTAACGACCCCTATACAAGTACTTTGGAACCAGTAATTCTGTTTAGAAGCATAAAGGCTGACTCAGAGATTTCCCGATGAGGCCGCACTCAATTTTCAAACAAAAACATAATGCTTGTCCATATACTAGTATCAAATCGAAGTCCTTCATATAGAAAATCACAAGTTTGTTATAAAATTCCGGATCTGGAAATTTTGATATACACGGTATATCCTATGGCACTGTTCTACAATGTATGAATGTTTACTACATGAAAACGAAACATCCGATTCATCTCTAACTTTGGAATTGAACATTTTAGGTTACTATCTTTATTTCTAGTTGTCTATTTTTAATTTCTACACCAAAATATTATATTTCGAAATCTCTGAGTCAGCCTTGAAAACAAGAAGGGTTCTGAAATGTTAAATATATTTTTAAAAGAATCTTTGAGGAGAAAGTGTTTTATGAACGACAAAACACGGTTTCTATAAAGTCGAACGTTTTTCTTTTTCTTCCTGAGAGTGATATTTAGCATATTTATTTCAAGCAATAGACAATTTAGTGGCACCCGTGTGGTATAAGCTAATTCAATTGCTGGAAGTCTATATGAGAATTTAACGAGCCACTCAACAATTAAATTTTAAAGTACCCGATTGACACGCGTCGTCCCCCAGCTTTACGTCATTAAAATTGAGATTTGGCATCGAAAAATGTTCATACCTCGGTGTTCATATTCTTCTCATTTTCCCAGTTCTTTTAATGTTATGAGCAAAAACGTCTCCAAATGTGGTCCACAATTTAATTAACACACAACGTCCTATGGGAGAAGTAAGAATTTAGTAGACATTTTGCTCCTAGCCCAACCGATTTAACTCGACCATTATCATGTTTTGAGGAGTCCAAGTGTGGAACATATCGGATCCAAAACTTATGATGATAACATTGGATGATTTATACGCCCAATATTAATTGGTCTCGCTATGCGTTTTAAATATTGGGCTCGACTGCGTCCGCCCAATATTTTTGCAACTCTAGTACGACCAATTAATTTGGGCGTAATCGATCCAATCCATGAATTTTTATATCAAAATTGTAATCGGATGTTTTTGGTGATATGCCTTCCACGTGATGGAGAAAATCATATGAAAAACTTGTCAATGATCGTGTCACCTCCTTTAAGTAAAGATGTTATTATCAACACCTTAAACGATTGGATCAATTTTTAAACAGAACCCCTGTACAATCTTTACCCATCCTTAATACCACATTCTACTCAGATCGCGTTTCTTGGGTTCATTTCAGGGCGGTCTACCATTGTCAAAAACAGTGATTAGAAATTACACCCACTTTCTAAACACTATTTGAACCACGTTTGGAAACATTTTAAAGTACCTGTTTAATATCTAAATCTAAACGTTTTAGGTAAGACATTAGTGTTTAGACATTTGACGGCAAGTATATATAGAGATTATAAACAGTTTTAATTCCTAAACCTATTTGTACCACGTTTTCTAACACCGTTTTTTGCAGTGTAAATATTAATTTAATCACGCAACCTTTTTGTACTTGGGATGTTTACAAACTGTCTGCTAGCTCCCAGGCTATGTAGGCCTATATACGAACAGTGGAACTTGCAAAGCACACCACTTGTAATCAATAGCTTATCATACATGCAATGAAAAGTTTGACCCATAATAGAAGCTTACCACTGAACGTTGGGCAGCTGTTTCGTCATTTACTACTTCCACTGGCTTATACACGAAGAAACGATGACGTTTTGAAATTATTTTTTAAAGCTCAAGTCCATGTCACAAATATATTGAGGGCACGATTACCAGTGCGGCGCCACAGGAGGTGGTGGGGGGGGGGGGAATTCACCCCCCCGGCCCAATTTTTTACATTTCCCGCCTAGTTCCCCCCCCCCCCCCGGCTGAAAGAAAATAAGGATTTTGGCAAAATTCGGCCAGTTAGGGCCAAAAATCACCAAATTTTTGGGAACTAAGCGATTGGGGCCCAAATTGGTTAAAAACTCCAAATATTTGATATTTGCCCCCCCAGAATTTTCACGTTTGCCCCCCCCCCCAGAATTTCACGTTCCCCCTCCCCCCCCAGAATTTCATGTTTTCCGCCCCCCCCCCCCCCCAGAAACAGAGTTCGCGCCGCCACTGACGATTACGTTTACATGTGATTGTCAGTACGAAAGTCCGCATGTTTGTTTCCCATAAAACCAAAAAACCCACCCGCGTTTTATGAATTTCTGCCCGCGTTTGAGATGCGGGGAAAAACCCTGAAAAGTTCATTATTTGTAATTTTAGAAAAAAATCAAGGTTTGTTCTTGTGATCACATCTGTGATAGTGATTTTAGTAGATTATTAACCCAAAGAAACAGTTGGCAAAATTCATTTTTTCAAATTAGGGTGGTAGAGCACGCTGAAGGTTTGGTGAAATGGCTGTTAGTGCCCAATTACGACTAGGTGACAAGTGTAGTAACTTAACTATAAATGTTATATGACATAATAATTCATACTCACAATTTCAGGAACAAAAAATTGACACATTTCGAATCTGTATTATCTTTGGCTTCAAATTCATCATGTATATTTTCAACTATTAGGCCTCCATGTACATCAGTTTAAAATTTCCAAGTATAAAATAGCACACTACTTGACCTGTTGCACATTTTCCGTTCACGTACCTGTAGATATAGCGCACTGAGTGTATATGCGAGTATACCCAATAGAAGCAAGACTGAACATTTGCATTCCTAGATTGTTTGGGCGTTTTCTGCACACACAGTCTGGGCAGATGAGACACGGCGTCGTGATGACCAGTGGACATGTCCTATGTCCTATAAGCAACTTAAAGTCCAAATCAAGATCAATATTCTTGAAATTGCCTGGAATACAACAGTCACGTACCATAAAACCGAACACTCCATGCCATGACCTATTTAGATGTACGTTGTGAGTTGTTCATGTGTACACGGTTAGATTTATCCGGCAGAAATTGCCCTTTTGCTGGTGTCAGAACCTGCAGATCAGAGCAGAGTGCGGTTCTCACATGCTCATAATGGATCAACGACACTTCCCATGCTTATAAAATGTACTTGATGCGATATTTTTTTTAGGATACCCGGCCCGTAACGAGGGGGAACCCCTAAAAGAGCTTCAGGCCCCAAAATAGATTTTGCGACCGGGGCTAGCTAATTCTTCTGCCAGGCAGAAGATTAAGCCTGAATTGACCAACCCTCATGAGCTCTCATGCAGTGGGACCAGTTTTCTTATTGTGTGTAAGCCCATCCATTTTTACACTCTCCGCTGTACTGATACTAGGCTGTTGAGGTTCATAGTCCTCATATTTTCCATGCATTGCATGAGTCGTATATACATACCCTACCTTTGCACCACTAGTATAGTGACTCCCCTTCTGCACTAAATTGATACTAGTCCTACCCTAAAGGGAGCTATGTAACAGTTTTTCTGATATGGTTGGGTCAGATTGCAAAATTTTGCTTACAAATTAAACTGTAGAATGGACTTCTATAGCCAATTTATATCCAAAAAATATACTTCCAATGTTATAATATACATTGTGGTACATAAATTACATTGTTTGTATGTATAATTTTTAACACTAATAGCATGGAACTATTCATTAAGCCATATTATCACATTTTTTGAAGAGCGCCCCCATTTTTCAAAGTTGATATTTTGGCACAGTTACTTTTGGGATTGTCTAGGAAACTATCCCTGCGAACGAGAATGTAATAAATGCGCATTTATCATCAAATAAGCGATTTTGTAATTAGAATTTGGTGATCCCAGATTGACTTAACGGCAGATCTTGAAATGCTACGTTATGTCCGTCCATGATGAAATAGTGCCACCTCGAGACGATAATCTCTAACTTGACTTGTCCTGAACAATAAAACAACTAATGGATGAGCGTAGACACGTACATTTCGCTATGTCCCAGCTATTTCACATTGGCAGGCCGTTCCAGCAGCCGTTTAATTATTATCGTGGATCCCGAAATCATACAAAATTCATTCGTTTTGTGACACACAGACATTTTCGAGCTTAACATTCACATGTATAGTTTACTAGCCAGTTTACCAGCAACCGTGTAAAAATCTCAATTTTTTTGAAAAATTGGGGGCGCTCTTCAAAAAAAATGTGCTATATTGCTTTCAATGCAGACTAATATTTCTAGTGTGGGAAACAGGCACAACTTTTGTACGGCAATGTATGACAGATTTTATAACAATATAATTTTGGGCCTTTGCACTGGCTAAGAAGTTCCCTTTAAAAGGGAATATGGTAACCTGAAGCTTGGTGTTCCCTGCATATGGATTTCACTTCAAATATAACCAGATGTATCAGAAAAAGTAACCAGGAAACTGAATGTCTTTTGTTTCACAATAAACGTTGATCATTATGATTGATGCCTTGCATTGCATTCCATTACATATAGTGATTACAAAACTCAATTGGTTTTTCATTTCAACAAATTGTGCACTAAATGCAGAAGATTGTCCTTTTTAGGGGCGCCAGACGGGCTCACCTATTAGCTTGGCTTTGGATACGTACGGCGGTCCGCGTCCACGTCCGGTAATTGTAAAGGATGCGGCCCGTATAGCGCGGTGTGCCTTACTTTTTCCGTGTTTGCGAGCACCGAAGTACCCGACACAACGTTCATTTTTCTCGCTATGTTCTATCGTTCAGACCCAATTACGATCCCGCTTCAAACAAAACACATAACGGACCCTCTGATGCAAATCTCCATAGACCCTTCGTTTTCCGGAGAAACGATTACGTTAATCGCTCGCGCATTACTATATAATATCTTCGCAGTCTGTGACACAGCCTACACCTTTTCCGGACCGCCGTAGGAAACTTAAGCCAAATTCGGGATTTCTACGTTACAATCATCGATATATGTTACATAGCGGATGGTCCAAAATAGGTGTAAACTACATGAGTTGCTCGAGATTACCCGAGGACTAAAAATTAATTTCTTTCGGCAGAGATTTAATCAAGAAGAAATTTCTCCATTTTTCTTGCGAAATTTAAGGAATATTTTTTATTTAACGTTTTTTAAAAACACTGTATAATGGTTTCCTCCCCGTAACACCCATATTGGGTTCGTGTTCATCGTGACCTCCGAGTTTTCTTCCTTCAACCTTGTGAACAATTGAGCAGATTACACATTATATAACAGTTCCTATGTTGCGTAGCGGTTTAAGGCACTTACCACTGCATTATTTTCCCCCCGTTGGTCCTGGGTTCGAAATCGGTCAGAATATTGATGTTTCATTGTTGTTATTTAGTTTTTTTCTTGTTTGAGCTGTTTGGTTACCAGGACCGATGTGCTGTTTTTTGCTTTTTTTCTCCCTTTTCCCCCTTTTTTTCTTTTTAACAATTTTTAAAATTGGGTTGAAATATCAGCAAAAACCTTGCAAGGTGGTTTACAAAATGAACATAATAATCATAAAACAAGCCTTACACCGGAAACAAAGAAATAAAATTTAAACATATATAAAATCCACAATAAAAAAATCAAAATTAACAATGACCAATGAGTGAAAAAAAGAAAACGCTAAATTACATAAAAAGGAAAAACAAATAACAGATACGATTGTAAAAGAAAACGATATTAACTTAAAATTAATTAAAAATCATAAAATAAATAGAAGCAAATTAAATAATACACAATAATTAACAAAAATAATGTAAAAAATACTACCAAATGCCACTAAATGGAAAATACACCAATAAACAAGTACTAAATTAAAAAATGAACTAATAAAATAAAATCTTTAAAATAATCAAATAAAGATAAGTTGATACCTAAATAATAAAACAAAATTACAATGGAAACAAAGAAAATAAATTTAAATATAAATAAAATCCACAATAAAAATTCAAATATTAACAATTGATCAATGATTGAAAAATCTAAAACGCTAAAAGACAAATTAAAAAAAAAAGGCGGAAACCCTCAAGAATTTAAAAGAAAAACAATATTAATTAACATTAATTAAAATACATAAAATAATCTAAGCAGATTTAAATAAAAACAACAATTATTAAGGCCAATGAAATTGGATTGTTTATTTCCGGTTGACGTTCGAAAAAATGAGGATGTTCACTATTTCATTATTCATTATTTTCAAGATTTCATAATAAATGTTTACGTCATTGGTATAGAGGTGGTCTAAACCTAAATTCATATATCTAATATCAGACTTTATAACATTTTGACTACTTTTTAAGTATTATTTCCTTCACAAAAAAAATCATTTTTTCAAGATGAATATTGTAAGCTCGATCCGCAGAGTATATCAGGAGCATTGTCCGTGTAAATCTAAAATGGTCATTATTACCCACTAAGTAAACCCCCCTCAACCACAACGACATGCCGGATATTATGAGAAGCTGAATGCATTGATCTGTATTTAAGATTTCCGAAATATGACTTTTAACCAAAATAATGAAAGATTTTGACAAAAAGTAAAATTCCAGGGTGGGCGGCCTAACTGGAAACTAAAATATCCAATTCCATTGCCTAATCAACAAAAGTTAATAAACAAAAATACTGTAAAAATACTACAAAATGCAACTAAATTCACAAAATACAAGTTGATAAAATAAGAAAAGCAAGTAGTTTGTTCAGGAAAGATTTGGCGTGGTATTATTAAAAACTAATTCCAATAAAAACAACAATAATAATAACACATGAAACGAGCATAAATCGAACAACGTTAGTAAGTAATTAAAGTTTACAAAGAAATAATCAAATATCGAATACGACAAAAAATTAATGAAACAATAAAATAAGCAGTTAAAAATAGAGCAAAATATTAAAAACTAAAAAGTAATCCAAATTAATGAACGAAATAAACCCGAATATTACAATGAACAAAAGACAATACTCAAAAAGAAAGAGAAAATCCGAAGAAAATGTTTAAACATATTAAAAATAAAATATTAGAAATGTGACAAATTATGACCCCAAATAAATAAGATTTTTACAAATTGGATTAGCAGCGAGTCATTCGGAGAGAATCTAAAAAATGTGGATATGCATAGTTTTTAACTTATAAATCCGGGATAAGTGTGTACAATTCCATGTAACTGCTTTATGGAGAAACAAACCACCAAATAGTGAAAACACAGGTATGTGGAGGAAATTTTTCAGACCGTCTCCTGCAAATGACATACAGCGACGGCGTCTCAAAATCTGGCAATAAACCAGCTGGTTCTGGTTTACACGAGTACAGAATGTAAAGAATCATAATGTTTGTTATTGAGGTTAAAACTGTAGTATTCGATCGTGGTGAACAATATCACGCGGAAATCTGATTTTCACCGGGAAGGCTTTTTTGATCTCAAGTACTGAATTTAGATACGCACGTATGAATTACAGATCATTAAAAAGGTACTGTCCTTGTCTGTAATACCTGATTTCAAGCCAAACCCACTTTCAGGTTCTGTTCGCATCTCCATGCCAGTACAAAAATATAAATAATCTGAATTTAGATTGATTTTTTCGATGTTTCGATCAGCAATCGCTGCTAATCCCTTTGAACAAATATAATACAAATGAAAATGATCAAAAAACCAAAATATACCACTCAATTTTAATAAAATAATTAAAATTTTTTTTTTCAAGTTCTCTTTTTTTCAATTTGGGGTAAAATGAGACCATGAATGGATGGGTTGTTTTGGTGGAAATGGGTGATTGGCAACACCTTGTTAATTGGCACCCTGTCGTTGTTGGAAAGAGAACCCCGGGGGTAGATTGGGAAATGGAACTCTGTGAGGTTGAGAAGGAAATCTGGTAGAAGTTTCATGGTATGCAAATGAGGTAATGCCATTTATATTCCTTCAAGCGCGTCTGCCCAATATCATATGCGCAGTAATACCAAAAAGGACCATGGTTAGTTGGTATGGTTATTTGGGAATTGTCCATATAGATAAAAAAAAAGGAAAGGTGTGAGGAATGTGAAATGTTCCCTGGGTGTTGGAGGAGGAACCTGGGTTGGGAAAGGGCCACTCTTTGTAAATGAGAAGGGGGATCTTTGTTAGTTTGGGAAGGACGCTCTGTTACAGCTGTGAAGGGCCTCCCAAGAGTTGTGGAAGTGGTCTTGGATAGTTTGAAATGAAGGAAAGACCTTGGGACTATGGAGCACTTATACAGGGGCCCTGGTATAGTTTGCAAAGGGGCCCTGGTGGTCGAGGTCAGACGGGACCCAAGGTGGTGACAAGTTTATAATGCTACAGGTTACGTCTGATTAAGGTTCACAGCACACTAAACTCTTCATACTATATTCTTGTATTTCAATATCTATATATAATATATATATAATATAACTCTATCTCTCTCATCTCTCTCTCTCTCTCTCTCTCCTCTCTCTCTCTCTCTCGCACTCCTTCTATCCCATCTCTCTCTCCTTCTCTCTCTTCTCTTCTCTCTCCTTTTTCCCCCACTTTTGTCCTCCGCCCGTTTGTGTCCCCAACTCCCCCTTCCACACACTTACCCTCTTCTCTTGTTTCCTCCCGTCCTGCATCTATGTCTTCGCAAACTCGCTTCTCAAAAGTCACTAGAGGGAGCAAAATAACAGACAAAAAACAAAAAGCTACCGGGATAAGCGGTGGGGGCAACTAAAGGGAGCTGAGCAGTGGGACAATAGAGGACATGGGGTGTGAGGTGTAAAAACACTTGGGGAGGTGATTATGGTGCCCCACCCCCCTCTCCCCCCCCCTCCCCTTCCTCCCCAGGTCCTTGTGGCGCCCCTTTCCTTTTTAAAATTTTGTTATTAAGGATCGTCTTGTTTTTTGGCCCCCAAAAGGTTAAAATCTCGGTAAAAAAGACCACTTTGGTTACAAAATCCCCCGGGGGAATTTTTTTTTTTTTTGGGGGGGGGGAACGTCCCCCATTAAGAAGCAATTCGCCCCCCCCCCAAAAAAAACACTGTTTCCTATACTGCCTACCCTGACACAAGGAATTATTGACCATTTGTCCCAAAATGTCTTTTTTTGAGTTTATTTGGTCCCTTAATATATGTAATCTCCTGTCTAACAAAAGAATAACACGTTATGTGTCTAAAAATTTAACAATCTCATGGCAGAATCTTTGCTTCCCTAAATTTTGTACACCACAGAGTATAGGACCTCTCGAAAAACCATGAACAAAATGGAGTAATGACCAAAACATTGCCCCTTTTTGATGATTTTATGCAAATTTTGTCATCATTGTTCAAACCAAAATTGTAAATATCAACCATACTGAGTGTTTCATTACGCCCAATTTATATAGTTACTTTTCTAAACTGTACACTTCCCGTCATACTTTCTAACGTCTCTTATATTGACACTGATTTTAAAAATCAAAGAAGGTTCACGGTGACCGACCATCAACGCCATACCCAAAAAATTTGCAGGCACTTTGCTATGCAAACCGATCTTGCAGAAAGGCATTGTTTTGTGATATTAGACCGTCATCCCACAAGGTTGATCAAACGAACGCGGTACCAATATCTGAAAACGCAACACGGGAAAATTCATAGAAAAATATAACTTTTGCAAATATGAATGTCTGCCGGAGATCCGATGGGCTGCGGGGTGTGGCCCTGGGATGGGTAAAGTTACTAGGGGGTCACATGTTAAACTGCTCTAAATCTAATGTAATGTAGCTCAAAGTTATTCCTTAGGTAACCAGGAGTACTTGGGTCCCTGCTGTGTGGTGCCAGATTTTGGGAACATAGGCCAAAGGTCTTTGTACATTATCAAGAAAGGTCACTTGTTAATACAAAATATCAAAACAAAAAAAGTTAAAGGCACTTCATGATCGCCCGAAAGAGGTGACAATCCTTTGAAATTTGCAGTAATGCTTAAAAGTGAAGGAAACGTCCGTGTAGAATTCTCGAAGAGAAAACAAGTTCTTTTTTTTCACCCGAAAACTGATATAAAAGGAATAAAACAAAGATATGAATCTCCATTCAATTACTCGTGTTTGTAGTCTCTGTCCGTACGGACAGTAATGACTAAAATGTTCCGATTTTGTCTTATATAAGGCTGCTTTTGGTCGTTCACTTGTAGGCATATAGGTTATATGACTTTTTACATAAATGCAAAATCTGATTTTTGATTTTTTTTCGATTTTCCTGATTTACCAAATCACTGTAGTGCCTTTAATCATAATAATATTAGATTTATATAGCGCCTTTACACAGTAGGCAAAGCGCGGTTGCCAATAATTATTACGCTGCCATCAGGAAATTGTCACCATCATTGCGCTTCACCTAGGTCGGCAACCGGCCAAGCGCACAATCCTATCAGCACTTAGATTGTAATATTCCCCCCTAACAGCTACCCGAATATCGCTTGGGTCGACGAAGCAAGTAAGTAAAGTGCCTTGCCCAAGTGCACAACACATTGGCCACAGCGGGGCTCGAACCCACAACCATTAGATCATGAGTCGGCCGTCTTATTCACTGGACCACATGTGCCCTCACAATATCAGTAATATGATACTGATTCAAAATATGTCTTTTATTTTGCATATGGTTGGTTCCCTTTAATAGGGAGGGGTATAATGTCCCCATCCCCATAGAGTCCTACAGGGGATTTTGTACCCCTTCCATTATAACAAGATGATGATGCCGAAAGTGCAAATAAAAAGCATTTCATATTTGGAATGTTTAATCATACTGATTCCAAATATGAAATGCTTTTGCACTTTCGGCATCATCTTCTTGTTATAATGGAAGGGGTACAAAATTCCCTGTAGGACTAAGGACATTATACCCCTCCCTATTAAAGGGAACCAACCCTATGCAAAATAAAAGGCATACATGTATTTTGAATCAGTATCATTACATTACATTAGATTTAGAGCAGTTTAAATATTTGACCCCCATAATAACTTTACCCCTCCCCCCCAGGGCCACACGCAGCAGCGGGCCTCCGGCAGACATTCATATTTGCAAAAGTTATATTTTTCTCTGAATTTTCCCGTGTGCAGATATTGGTACCTCGTTCGTTTGATCAAAACCTCCTGGCTGACGATCTATATACCCGGGTTTGGCTGACATAGCTTATCTAGAAAAAAAATACAGTTATGGCCAAATGTTGACTTTTTTTGCGATGTTGACCTTTTTATGTTTACCCACACCTTTGTCAGACCCAGAAGGGGACCCTGGGGGAATGAATTATATGGTTAGTAAGGGCTTGTGCCCTCCTGCAACGCACCTAGGTTTGGCTACTATAGCTATCTAGAAAAAAGATAGGGCCAAATGTTGACCCTTTCATTTTGTAAATAATGGATTTTTAAAAATGAAATGCCCTTTAATTTTTAAATGATGGAATGTTCCTTCAATTGACAATAAATAGTACGAAATGACAAAGAATGGCATAACCATTTAAATGGTAAATTAAGGAATATTGCTTTAATTGATAACTGATTGAATTGAGTATTAATTTGTAAATGAAATGGAGTAATGGCCCTTTAAGGTAAATAAAGGAATGGCTCTTTAATTGCTAAATTCAAGAAAAGGCCTTTAATGACAAACCTAGGTCCCTGGGGCATCAATGACATCAGGGCTTGCTGAGGCATCAATGACATAGCAGGGCTTAATAGTGGAGGAGCTAGGACCCAGGTCAAACATCATCGTTTACCCCTCACTACAGAAAAGGTTTGACACATTTGGTAGCCTTAGTATGGACCCTCTATATCAACGCTATGTAGGTAGTACTCACAAATTGTGGTGTCACTTTTTCAATGGGGGCAATTTAAGTTTGCACAGGGGTCAAACTTTTAAAATGCTCCAATCATGTTGAAATGTATGCCATATTGTCCGTCTAGTCATAAGGATTCCAAAAATATATAGTTTCTACCATCTATGACCAATGGTTTTGGAGTTATAGGGTAAAAGTGGCTAAAATGGTAAAAAAAAGGGTCAATTTTCATTTGTACAGGGGTCAAATTCAGAAGTTGCTCCAATTTTGTTGAAAAATGATAGAAGTTGTTCATCTAGCTTAATGCCTCAAATAAGGAATATTTTGCAACCTCTGCAGTGTATAGTTCTCATGTTATGCGCGACAAAATAGGTCATAGGGCAACATAATCCAATTGGCATTGACCTTCTTTGACCCTTATCTCCATAAGTAAACATTTAACATAATCATAATTATACTTTTTGGGAGTCCTCTTACCTCAGGCAATAATTTGCAAGTATTTAAAATATAATCAGATTAACTTTTAATGTTGACACCTGTACAAAGTGAGATTGACCTTTTTTACCATTTGAGTCATTTCTACCCTATAACTCCAAAACCAAAGGTCGTAGGCGGTACAAACTATACATTTTTGGAATATAGATGGACAATATGGCATACATTTCAACATGATTGGGGCATTTTAAAAGTTTGACCCTGTGTAAACTTAAATTGGCCCCTATTGAAAAAGTGATACCACAATTTGAGAGTACTACCTACCTAGCATTGATGTAGAGGGTCCATACTAACTACCAAAGGTGTCAAACCTTTTCTGTAGTGTGAGGTAAACAAATTCCTTATATAAGGCCCCTATGATATCCTGCTCCTGCTCTATAAACCCTTACTAAGGACTTCGGCTGCAATATAGCTCATCTAGAAATAAAAAGAATGTAACAAAATTCTGACCTTTTTGTTTCCCCTCCCTCTGACAGACTCAGGGAGTACCCTGGGGGAGTGAATGACAAGGTTAGTAGGGGCTTGTGCTATTCTACAATATGCCTAAGTTTGGCTGCAATAGCTTTCAAGAAAAATAAAAGATATGGCAAATTGTTGACCTTTTCTGTGCAACGTTGAGTTTTGATATTTCCCCACCCTCGGACAGACCCAGGGGAGTGTGGGAAAATGAATGAAATGATGAGTAGGGACTTGTGTTGTCCAACAATATACCCAGGTTTTGCTGTCATAGCTAATTTAAAAAAAAAAGATATAATCAAATATTGATCTTTTTTGTGCAATGTTGAACTTTTTTATGTTCCCCACCCCGTCAGACCCAGGGAAGGGCCCTGGGTAATGAATTACAGAGTTAGTAGGGGCTCATGCTCTCCTACAATGCGAGTATATGTCATGTTTATGTCAAATGACTCTGCCTTTTGACCGTCTCAATACCCAATGACTCCTTTTTCATCCAATACCCAATCACCCCTTTTTTTGCAGCACAGTCATCATAATCCAGTACCCAATGGCCCCATTTTTGTGGTCAACTTTTGCTTTTCAATTTCAAATAAATTATTGTTTAGAGAGACAGGACCAGTGCCATTGATCCACATAATTTCACTTGTTTGGCTTCCTAATACTCAATGATCCCACTTTTAAACAAAATATTTTTTACTAGCACTGAATGAACCCCCCCCCCCTTTTCAATACCCAATGACCCCCTTCTTTTAAAAGACATCCAGTACCAATAGCCCCTACTTTTAGATACCGGTTTACACATCCCCGTCACTTTTCAAGTGAGTGCACCCCCCCGGCCTACAATATACAGAAGTTTTACTACTATAAGCTCTTCTAGAAAAAAAGATGTGGCCAAATGTTGACCTTGTTTGTGTAATGCCGACCTTTTTTGATGCCCCCCAATCAGATGCAGGGGAGGACCATGGAGAAATGAATTACATGATTAGTAGTGGCTTGTGCCTTCCAACAACATACCTTGGTTGGACTACTACAGCTCCTGTAGCAAAAAAAAAGAAGATACGGACAAATGTTGACCTTTTTTGTCCAGTTGTGGACACAAAGACATCCATCCATCCACACATCCAGACAGACATTGGCATTTCATATGCTGGAATTGTGCTGTGCAATCCATCCACTAATGAAAAACCAAAACCAAAACACACAAAAAAAAAACCAAACAAACAAAACAAAACAAAAAACCAAAACCAAAACCAAAACCAAAACCAAAAACAAAATAAAACAAAAATACTGCAATTTGAAACTTGCAAGATCCCTGGTTGGGATCAAAATACACAAATGAGCTCATTAATATGTACAAATAGTGATGACACAGTGCATAGGTATTACTTGCATGCACCACTATCCACATACCAAGTTTTGTCAAATTTGGACATTGGGATCGGGTAGAAGTTCACCTTTTATGTATTGAGCCAGTCAGAGCAAATAAGCAAATGAGCTCATTAATATACAAAATTATGATGATACAATGCATGGGTATTATTTGCATCTACTACCACTACCCACATACCAAGTTTTGTCAAATTCGGATCTGGTAGAAGTTCACCTTTTAGATATAAGTAGTAACTGTGTTTGAATTTACTTTTAAAGCATTGAGAATGTTAAGAGAGACGTTGCACAGTATTCCTGGGAGATTAAACCAGAAAACTTGGTAAGAGAGAGTTTGCACAGGTTTTTAAGAGTGGAAAAGTCTGAAATACACAAAATATGACATAGATCTGTCTGCCACAGGGTAAGGGGGCTGATGGACAGGGCAGCGACAGCTGGACAGCGCCACTTGATTTTGACAAAACGAGGCGAAGACAGAGAGGGGGCCTGTTCCGTCTGTACCGTCCGTTGGTACATTTAGCCTAAAAGCCATTTTCGATGGAGTGATTCATGCAAGAATGACAATTAAAGGTGCAACAAGAGATTTCAAATAACAGGTGTCCCAAAAGAATGTAAAATTCTAATTTTGACACTGTTGTAAAGCTTTATATCAAAAATATCCCCATCTATAAGGATTAAGCTGAGAACTGTTTCTTTGGTATAAAATATGTGAAAGGACATCGCCGGATAAGGAGAGAAGGAGGCCCTCTATAATCATCATATTTATATTTCACCATCAATTTTGAGTTGGTGTTTTACAACTACTTTTTCATGTATGCAAGGTGTTTCTTATCCCCAAAATACATTTGTATCATGAAAAAATTAGAAAAGTCTGAGAAAATTCAGGGGCATGCTCTCTGGAAAAAGCAAAGCTTAGAGCATGCCTCTATTTCAATGACCATTTATTACTTAAACAGGAAGATGTTGCATAGCTGCCCTTTGTAATGGAGCTTGTAAGTGATGTCTAGATAGACCTTTTGTCCTCAATAAGCTACAAAGAGGCTACATGAGGCAGCCCTTTATAACAATACCAAATACCTATAAGCTTATGCTGCTAAGATTTGGATTATATAACCGTCTTCACACCAAGCAGACTCTGGAATACAACACAAAGCTACACAATGGCCCATGACCGTGCTATTTATATCATGAACAAGTTAACTATGAGCTAATAAAATCACAATTCCCATGGCGCAGTTCAATAGCTTTCATTCACCATTGTATTGAGCAAATACATCCCTTGTATGATTTATGATACCCAGGACATGCATGGTCAGCTGTTGTTAACATGTGCTCATCCAAGGCTACTGAACTGAGCCCTTGGTAGATTAGCATGCCTTACCGCACAGTGATGTGATATGGTTTGTATGCAATAGGTTGCTGTTAAGTTTTTGTGATTCCCTTTAAGTGGTCCGGCCCCCAACAACAAGCACCAATGAGTCTTTCCCCCAAAGACCCAAATGCCACCATAGAATGTTGCTAATATATCGCGCACATGCTGCAAGCGGCATGTGGTTCTGGGGGGCCGGGGGGGGGGGGGGGAAGGTTTCACATTTGAATTCCAATTACCCTTGAGCCTGTTTTACTTTCCAGTAAATCGACTGTGGGGATTTCTTGTAAATAGGATTTTTTTTAACCCAAAAGTACACTTTTTAGTATGTCCCTTATAATGTCAAAAAAAAAAAAACGTTTCAAGTTCATCCGTTCCCATTAAAACTATAGAGGGCGCCTTCATTCCTATATCCATCGATTTCCTTTCGAATTTTGTATAAAGGTAGGATCTATTTGGCATATAATTAAGAACACTACACAGAAAATAAGGATGTACTTGAAATCTCTCGTTGCACCTTATACATATAACTCATTCGTCGTGGTCACGGCATAGTGTCGAATCCTGATTTTTGGGTCAATTGAGTGAATAGTTGATTCTGGGGCATTTTATGTACTCTTAATTGTACCCAAAAATAAAATAATTACATCTCCAACCAAAATAGCCGCATTCGAATAACCCCAGTTGTATAAAACGGTTTCACCAACAATCGAATACGTATTCAATAGCTTTGCGTGTCCAATATCTCAAAGCACCGATAAATTGTGAACGAATAACGTATTCGTTGGGACAAGCATTGCTACTTCAGTGATCAATATCGATAATAGGTCTATCAGAATTTAAGGCATCGTGACATTACCTCTATACTTCATGAGGAATTGGTTATTTTTGGGTATGTTACATCTTTTTTTTGTGTTTTAATTAAATGTTACTTGTACTTATTGAACCCTAGTCTTTGCGTCGTGAAAAGAATATCCGTTTTGTAGTTTAACATTTGTACATGCTACCAAATTTAATTTTTGGGGTGGCAGAGTGCCATTAATCGCGTAATACCAAAGCGGAGGAGTAACCACCCCAGGTAAACTCCCTCCTAATTATTCAACATCCTTTGCTAATTTTGCGAAACAAATTTCAGTAGCACCTTCACCGGGTACGTCGAAGTCGATTGGTGGTAGTGGTTCTACTACCTCTACTATCCCATTATTGAAAATGCAGCCTTCCTGAGTGTCCGGTTTACTCACCCATTATGATGCATAATGAGCCGCTAATGCATTTTCTTATCATTTATTTTCATTAATCAGCATACAAAAATACACTAAATAGCATATTAACTTAAAACTATACACCAAACACAATAAAACATCTTTTTAGTTAAAGAATAGAAATTTTTGTAGTAATCATCTATGGGCTCATAATTATCCTCGGGCGGGAAAATAAAATAATGGCGCCATTGTTTAGTTTGATCCGACCTCGGGACATTCGCGTATAAGGAATACGCATTACCCGTTAGTGTATTAGTTCATTTGTTTAAAATTGTGCACTGATCCTAAAATTATCAAATTGGTTGATTAAAACTCGCCTTTTCCTATCATTGGCCAAACCGATGAAAACCATATTCCTACCATTTTTTTATGCAAAATTTCATTTTTTCATTTTATACTCTGGTTCTGTGGAATGAGACCACTTGGCCAACTTGTGAACTTTGACGTCATTGTGATTCCATACAGGTTTTATGTTTGGAAGCGTAGAAAACGGTGCAATGCTATCAACGGGAAATCCCAACATCGAATCATCTATTGCTTTATATACTGAATTTCAGGGTGTTTACACCCCCCCCCTTAGTAATCCATGTTACAAATCGACTTTTAAACATATTGCAAAGTGGATTTTCTTTGATGTTAACTTTTATATTCTGCAAACTAAATAATTAATCATTATACATCATTAAATACTCGCTTTCAGGACAAAATGATAAGTTTTTTGGAAGGTGTTTGTATAAGCGTTAGTCACCATCTAAATGTTTAGACTTAATGTTATAATTTTTATGAGTATATTACCCATTTATTGTTTGATGTCTTGTCCAGTTTGTAACAGTTTACGCTGTGTGCATTACTTTAAAAGAAGGACCTATCTATGTAATGAGAAATTTAGAAAAACGAGAAAATAGAACCCATTTATCCTCCAAAATCTTTGAGCTATGAAACTTCCGTTTACATTTTTATTCTTTTCTTAGGCTCATTTTTGAACAGTTTCTAGCCATTTATAAGGTGTTATCACATGCATCCCTATTTATTAATTTTATATCCATGCACTACATGTTTGTGTTCCTTCTACATTTACTCTTGAATTTGGTTTTTTTCGCAAAAAATGAGTTAAAACATACGGGCGACTAATTAAAGATCTTAATTTAAGGCGCAAATTTGTAAGAGGTTGTATTTTGTGATTCGTTGGTCATCGTGGTCAGTCCTGCGCTATATGTTACAACGAACGATATGCAACAGTGAATGTTTCCCACTTAACCGCTTATGGAAGAGGTGTATACAAATTTGCTGATTTGAATTCAACATAAACCACAATGCATAGACATCGTCATCGTCTTCGTCTTCATCACATTAGCATCGTCACGTCGTCTTCATCATCATTAACTCGTCGTCGTCATCATCTCTCATCGATCATCATCATCGATCATCATCATCGATCAGTAGCATCATTGTCGTCGTCAAGCTCATGTTTCCCTTATTTCCTCGTTCTTACATCATCACCGCCAGCGTTATTCTTATCATTGTGTCATCATCGCATCATCATTTTAAATATAAAAACTCCGTAGCGATATAAGTCCACATCCCAACAGTTAGACATCAACGGTTTCATGCAGTCGAATACGGTTCGACCCTTAAGCACAGCGAATCAACCTTCTGGTTTGACAAACAAAACCCCGAACCACATTCATTGGCCATTTTGACTAGAAACAGTTGTTTCTTGTATTTTAATACTGTCGTCAGAGTAACCAGTCATGTTTTTAACATACCCCACTTAAAATAGCCATTTCCTTTTATTTTTCACTTATTACACGCAATTCATAATACTCACCGTTCAAACGCCGTGTTCTCAGAACTACATTATCTGATTCGACACTTGCAACCCCACGACGATATGGACTTTGCCTGGCGTACCAAGATGTTTTAAGTAACGGTATGTAAGTTGCCCACTTCCACCCCGTTATGCTGCTCACCATATTTATGTCTTGGTTCAGATGCTCTGATTATCCTTAACAACCTGAAATTGCAACTATGCCTAACTCAAGTAATGGTCACGGGGTAGCCACGGGTTCGAGCCTATAACCAGCAGAGGTACCCCGATCTGCACCTGATTCGCTCAACATCCAGACAGATCCACCACTATATATTCATACAATTGTCGTATCGCTTTCTTAGATGGTAGATAACACATTATAATTTATGTAAATTCTGTTTCTACAAGTATCATGGCTTGGGCGATCTCACACACACACACCACACAAACATCACTCAAGCAACCGTATCGTTTGATCCCAGCAAATTGTCTTTTATTTTTATAACCATATACTTTTAAGCAGTGGGGACACAATTTGGACAACTGATTAATTAGGGACATGCAAAGCTATTATCTCTGCAAATCGACCAATTTATTGCGGGAATCTGGTCCATATAGACTGCCAAGGTCTAATTTGGTATGTTATAGTGCCTCCTATATTGCCATTTCTCCATAAAGACTGGAAACTAGATTTTTAAAGAAAAATAATTTGCCGCAATTAAATTGTTAAATTTACACAGATTGTAGCGTGGACTAATAGCCAATCAGTGTCAAAACGTGCACCATCAATAGTTTTGGTTTGATTCGTTGTGTCATAAATAACTTTAGACCTTCAACAGCTGTGATGGTGCATCAACCCCAAAACAATTTTGTTTATTTGATAACATATTTGACCAAATAATTTCCGTTAATATCGATCGAGAGCAAACGTACGTAATCTTTATAAATTCACCGTCGCGCATGTTTTGCCTACAACACAGAAACCCGAGATACAACAATAGAAACAATGCTGCCCTGCCGCTTCTTCCACATACGTGGTCCGCTTTGCATACTACACTACGTATGATACAAATTAATGTATGTGTTAGAGGTGGCCAGTGTAATAATAGTTACCTGGCTATTGTCTCGATACTATTTTTCTCTAATGCCATCCGCTAGTAACCGATGTAGCATGGCCGTTTTTTTTATAAATCAAGAACGACTATGGGTCATTTCATCGTTGTGTGACCATTGTAGGACAAATTTACCACAATGCACCCACATGCCCAACTGATATTTTGGCAGATTGTTTGTATCGATTTTACCTTATGTGTGTATACCAGCACCAAACATCATTATTCCTGCCAATATTCAAATGTACACGCCCAGCACGGACGACTTGTTTTGACTCTTTTCACCCCCTTAGAGATTTGCACCAAAGGAAAAGGTCAAGGACTTTTAGTTTAAGGTGCAACAAGAAATTTCAAACACAGGGTGTACCTAAAAATGTGAAATTCAAGTTTTGGCACTGGTCGAAAGCTGTTCTAATATCCCATCTCACTTTCTCATTTCTTATAGGAGCAATCACAGCAAGCCAACAACATCCGCTGTTCAGGATACCAGCATATTCACGACTAACTGCCATTTGAAAAAATGGACAGTATTCGCATTTTCCCAAGAAAAATCGAATACCGGTAGGATTTTTTTGGTCAAAATGGTCCTTTGAGACACCTGAACCGTTATACATTAAACTTACCGGTCCATCTTTTTGTTTTAAATCCGTATTATAACCCGGATATCAATTTTCACAGACGCCTACTAAACTCTGTTGTAGAGACTCTTATATGAAATGGCAGTCATAACACAACCCCGGGATTTTTCGGCTTGCTGTGAGGAGCAAAAGGATCATTTCATGAAAATAAGCATAACAAATGCACCTTTTGTTTTTCATTTAAAGTAATTCTTGTACCATCTCAGGTAGTGAATCTATTGAGTTCTAATCGACGTACATGGATCACTACAATCACAGAATATAGACACTTGCAATCTCTTGTTGCACCTTCATGATAAATAGATCATGAAAGTTTAATGACATCTAAACTGAAACTGTTGGGGTGTCTCACCACCACAATTCCATAAAGGGGGCAAAGGTCACTTTTTTGCTGATTGTGTTGATTAAAAGGTCCAAAATTCGACAGACTTTGCCAGAAAATCCACATTTGGTGATAAAATGTCAAAAAGTCCAAAAAAGACCATTTTAGGAGTTTAGGTCCACTTTTACCAAAACGGTCCACTTTGTTGAAGTCTCGCACCCCCCCACAAATAATCCTGCGACGGCCCTGGTTAAACAGTTATGATCAATTTTACATTCTGATTACTTTCTTGCTCATCTCTAGACACCATTCGACTTAACCCATTGTAAATATAATTTTTCCTGACTACCCATGTGGCAGTATTCCATATGTAACCCGCTATATATTTACCATGCAACTACAATGTTCTTATTTCGCTGTTATTCCGTTTTTGATCAAACAGCCCCAAAATTAAAATAGCTGTGTATCAGGTAATATACTAGGGGTAACATATGACTCTTTCCAACCATGTCATTTTATTTTCTAACCCTACAGCTTAGTTTTTAATCATTTCCACCCATCTGCGATTCATTAAGATTTACACACAAATTTTTGACATATTTAACCATTTTATTCCATTCCATAAAAGTTTTGTGGCTTCTTAATAATGGCATTGTTGAGTTCCCATGCAAGGGTCACCTCAGGTTGTAATATCCTTGAATGGCCAATCCAGTCACTGCCCTGACCAGAGTCACCATTTTTCATTTAATCTGAAAATAAAGAGAGTGCCAACGATTTTAGTTTTGAACCAAAATGTACAAACCCAAGCATGCGACCCAGGGGCCAGGAATTAGTTTTGCGTGCAAATTTTATGAAAGGGACTTTTTCATGCAAAACTTTTAGACCTAGGTAATATAAAAACTGAGGTAGGGGTCTGTCTTGGGGGACGATTAATACCCCTGGCTAGAAATACCATGACAAAATGGAATATATTGCAATTTGGCCCATTTTTGAGGATGTAACCAATTTTGGCCTAATAATTTTGGAGTCAATGGAAAGAAGCTATATGTCTTTGGACTTTGATGTTTTTGGTTACATGTGACATTTACTGGAGCAGGTCAAGCTAGGTCACCAAGGTGACTTGGGACTTCAAGGCTACTGGTCGATTGCCTCGGTACGCCACTGATTGGAAATGTGGGCTACTTTTGGCCTATAATATATGGCAATTTGTATGGCAATTTTTTTCACCTTCTTTCCAAATCTGACTTGTTCGTTAGGGTGTTGTCAGGGGCAATAACGGCTTCGGTCTAATACAAAATCCAAGAAGAGTTTCAGCCTAAAGAATGCAAAACCCAAAGAACAGCGGAAAATTCTAGTTGAACTAGAAACTACACTTAATGTCAATATTAGTACACTATTACCTGTTACTTTAACTCCATATGCACGAGGAATCAAGCCACTCCAAAAGGAACACTGGCACAGGACTCCTCAAACTTCATACTTAGATCAGTACAGTCATTTTTGGGTTAATAAAGACCTTCAGTGGGACTGTTTTATTCTCCCGGACACAAACTCTTTTAGGAGGGTAGCATCTGTCTGTCGGCGAATTCCACCACGATAATCTGCAGGGGTACGCCTACTTGTGGAGCTGCAAGGCCAACTCTGCTGCCTGTCGCATCATGAATACATGGTGCTTTAAAAGTTTGTGTATTTCAGAATGTTAATATCCTCTGGCAGTAAAACTCGGCAGTTTTTTATGCAGCACTGGATCTCCATATTGTGTGATGTAGGAATAAGGAGTTTTGGGCAAACTTTGTGCACTGAAATATGTGTGGAAAGTTCAGCACTTTGAAGTCCTGTATAAATTAAATGCACCATGCATACGGCATTAGTTGTACTCAAGTCAATGCTGCCAGGTTTTCGGATTGGGAAATATAATTGTTCACCATTTTTTTTTGGTGCTGTTTAAATTTAATGGCCACCACTGTTTAGATCGTACACAAACAAATAAACATTAGATACGTAAAAGTTAAGTGGCATAAGCAGGGCACACGCAGTGTTACTAATACTTGTACAACCACGTATCCCATTGTGAATGAGCCGCTTCACATGCTCGAGCAGTTCGAGTCATAAGTCGGCGGGTGTTCCCAGTCAACTTCGAGTATCGTGTATTCCGACTCAAAAAGAATCCGCAGCCCATTCCCTATAACAGTGCTTGACTTGAAGAGCTACGCTTGTTTTTTTTGTATGTCGGAAACTTTTACTTCTTCCACACTTTCCGCACGTGAAATTTCAGCAGTGCTGTTCAATGCAAAACGCTCAGCTGGGAAAAAATACTTAGTAGTATGGCGCATGAGTATGGACAAATTGTAGCAACCTTGAACCTGCCACACAAGGGAGCTCGTCATAGCACTGTTTGGATCAGGTTTTCAGACAGTTTTCGTCAACAAATTGGAGGATGCTCTATTTCATTGTCTTCTGGCGTTAATACTGTATTTGTTATTTTGCATTTATATGGGTTCTCCCTTATCACGCCGAAGCCGCTCAAACTAATGGAGCACAGTCATCGTAAGCAGTCGATAAACAGTAAACAGGTTTTTTTTTCCATGACAGTATTAACAGAATAACACTACTAGACTATAACATGATCGATCATGATCAGTGACGAAAAAAAAAAAGAAGTCTAACCACTTCTTTAACACGGAGTACGCACGTAACAGGGCTATGACAAAAGTATGCACTGATCGACCACGATTGGAGCCATCAGGTAGGAACAACCAGGACCACCCTGCGTACGTGAACCGTTGGTGGCGACATTCAGATCTATTTCAAATGAGGTATTCTTTTTTGGTGGTGTTGCTTAGGTTCAATAATGCCCGTGATTAATCTATACAATTCACTTAACACCCTAATTGGGTGCCATTTAGTTATTGTGCTGGTTCATGCTTCATGCCAAAGAGATTATACCATTGTGGTGACCAAATCCGTGTTCATTGTTTCCCTGTTCACTCATCCACGCCAAACCAAAGACTATCTTTGGCAAAACACACAGCCAAGCTTTCGTGGGCCAATAATTCAGTGCAGTTGCCAGCTGTGGTCACAAGTTTTAGAGACGCTCATCCGCTGCTGAAAAAGAAGTCATTTAAGGACATATTTTTCACTTATAATTGTTATTTCTAGGCCTAAGTTAAGTAAGAAACCTCCTACCACTCAAATATATATTCTTTCGTACCAACATCATTTTGAATTTGTTGATAAATTTTTATTGTGTCTGACGGTCCTAAATAGGCTCAGCAAGCATCGCGATTGTTGTCAAGCACAAGGGGCACTTGCGCCCAATCACCGGCCGGTGTGGGTTACACTAGCGGAACCACTGCACGCTTAAAATATGCTTATTAAAAGTTAAAAAAAGGAAATGGTAGTTTTACTTTAGTCTAGACATAGTGACTCAGTCTTGTATACACAACCCATTCAATGTGACATTGACAACTCGGTGTCAGTTAGTTCGAATGCAACACTAAATATACAAGCAAAATCAGACGCATTCTTTAACGGAATGAGTTTCGTTATGGATCCGCTCTAATTAGGTGTGCAGAAGCGTGTACTTAAATGTGTTGCAGCAGATTTACTGAATTACAACTTCAACTTTATTAATTTCATAAAAAATATCAAATACACAAAATATACATTAACATGAACAAAAATTATGGAGGGGCCAAAAGGCCAATGAGACCAGACGGGGGGGTTCAACCCCTAAAAAGTAAATGTTACAACACAGAACTAAAAACCAAGGACATTCAGTCCATACAACACGAGAAATAGAAATACCAAAGTTAAAATTACGCGCCCAAGTTCTTGCTAATGTCCTATAATACAAATAATCGACAGTGATTTTCAAAAAGGCTAGAAGATAAACCAAAATAAACTCTACAATTGCTTTCACACTGTTGAGTAATGGCGCTAGTAGCCGCTGTCGTCACTGTTGTGAAATTACCAATTATATATGGAAGATGTCCTCTGATTTTATATCTCAAAATTAAGATACCTACAGGGGCATCAGCTCTGGAGAGCTGGTGGCATCAGCACATGCTGCCTTGTATGTGGGCATAGTTGCCCAAAGGCTAGCCACTGCGACGAAAAGGTGGTGGCGTCAGGAAAGGGCATCGGTTCAATGTCCACTAAATCCTCACACGTGTGATTGCTCCAATGAATCTTCACACAGCAGGATTGCTGAGTGTGAGGTGTATACGGCCACCCCCGTTGACGAGGACAAAACAGGATTTTTAAAAACTTTGGTTTAACTAACTAAAAATGGAAGATTGTCGTCAACGCGCCATTAAGGATAGAGATTCTAAGAGTTAAAATTCGGGCGGCCCTGCGTGGCAGAAAAATTCGACGATGGGACTTTTATATGTAAATTACTTTCTCGCCAGTCGACGCATTGCAAGACTTAAGCTCCCAGATCGGATTAACTTTCTTCACTGAGGATGCTTTAAAAGCACGGATTAACGTTCTGTTTTGGTTTAACTTCCGCCATTCTGGTACCTTAAGACTTCTAACAGTAACTGCAGTGGGCATGTACAGTTAGATATTTCGAACAAGATTCAGACATGGACTTTATAGTGGTGTGGGCGGTACCATTATGAAGATTACGGAATCACCACCACTAAAATAAACTATGTGTAGCAGACAACTTTTTTTTCCCCCAAAACCAAGTGCCGAGACAGTGTTGGATCCAAATATGGCACTTTCCTAAATGAAGAGTCACAAAAGTTGAGAAGTTGTGTTTTTTTAAATGAAATTTGGAAATTTAATCAGAATGATGGACTAGTAAACAACAAACAGTTGGGTGGTAAAGATTTTTCTGTGCCAGTTTGTATAATTTCTGAGGGTTTGGGGGGAAAAAATCTGCAATGTGAATTCTAGTACGATTTCAATTAGGTGTGGACGTTTTGAAAACATCGCAAATCTTTCGATGGCTCTGTAGCTCAAAAATCAGCCTTCATCATATGACTTTTCATTTTTGTTGAAGAGCTATGTCCTAATTTCCCAAAAAAACCAGTTTTGAAATACCAAGGGGGGGGTTTCCGGCCTTTCTAGCCGAGAAATTGAGGTTTGTTGAGAGGTCATTTTGTACACAAGTATATGGGGGTTGATTTAGTGGTGTTAGAATTCTACAGACTCATGCATCACATATAAATGGATATGGCCCAATCCTTGTTTTAAGTCAGGTCACGATAAACTTGAATGTTTTCTGCAATGTGTAAAGAGAATCTTTCTAGAGAGTCATTTGAGTTGATTTAAGATTTGACGTAGATTTTGAAATATTTGGGGTTGCCCCCCTAATAGTGAAATCGAATCGGTCTAGCCTATGCTTGATCACAGGTTTTTACGGGTGTGGCCATTTGTGACCCACTGACACACATGACCCGGATGAATTCAGCAGACTTTACGGAATAAGTGCACTTTCTCCGTTAGAATTCATAGGGTATGTGTTGGTCAGTGGGTTCCACAAAATGGCCACACCCGGTTTTACTTATTATTGACTAACTATTCATAGCCACACACCGTCCACTGTGTAGTGATCAAAATTTTGCAGCCATGCAATTCTCGTATGTGTACAATGTGTACTCTAGTTCATTTCAAAATGCTCACTTCAGAGGGGCAGGCCTATAGCCTAGGTCTAGTAGCCACTAGCATGTAGGATAGGCTCATGTCTTTTTAAAAAAAATTAAATACTACGGGCCATTCGGTAAAACATTCGGGGGGGGGGGGGGGTAACCCGGGGTGTAACCCACACTGGTGGGGTGCACCAAGCTGCATAAAAGGGCTTTCCATGAAGAATAGGGCCTCTTGTCTCAGATGAGGTATACACGCATTTGCCATATGCATGATATGGGTCTGGAATGAATCCCGAGCATTTGTCTCATGAGGAGCGTGGTGTAAATTGGAATGATCCAAGTGCAAAGAACAATTGGAATGCCGGAATGAGCCAAAGTTAATGGATAATTATTTAGTCCGTGCATTGATAAAAATCAATGATGAGAAAGATTCTGATTAAAATAGACTTCTGATCAACATTTCAAGGCAGTTTCAAACATGTGCACTATTGACGGTACAGTTGCAGCAAATCCTTCGACCATGATGTGATGTGATTGATGATTAGATTCATTTCTATTCAGGTGAGTAAATACCAGAAGAAAAGAAAAGGTGTACAGGGATGTATTAATATTCACCAAAAATTACTAAAATTGCATAATGGGTGCTTTTGAGGCCACTTTTGGTGAAATACACTAATGTTTAATGAATTGGGGGCATTTCGGGCATCTCTCTTCTACTGGAATCAGCCCAATGCATGTGAATTGGGTGGGATATTCATTTTAAAAGCCCCATTTCATGCCAAATGGTGATTTTAAATGCCATTTGATAGAATTTGATCATATCATGGTGAATTAAGTACTCTGACTTCAGAGTTGAAAGCCAAATCGGGTCTTTTATAGTGCTTCCTCTGCATCCTTCTAAACAGATCTTTTCTTTAACAAAATGTGACTATCTTCAGCATAGCAAAAAATAAAACTTTGCTGCGAGCAGTTTTTACTCAGTTCTGGTCTCTATAGTTTGGCTACAAAGCTCATACTGATAGAATAACATTCAAATATTATGAAAATAGGTGTTTCAGAAATATTTCCAGTCTCTTCAGGAATCCACACACTAAAAACTAAGTGTAGCAGACGACGTCAGTGCGGAAGTGTTGGCGTCCCAAATATGGCCCTTGCCTACAATGCGAGTCACACAATGTTGATAGTGGTCTTTAATGAATGAAATTATTCAGAATGGGTGACTAGTAACAAAACATTGGGGGTAAAGATTTTTTCTGCTGCCATTTTTGTATATTTAATTTATGAGGTTTGGGGAAACTCTGCCAATTTGGAAGTTCTAGTACGATTTCAAACTAGTGTAGAAGTGTGAAAAACATGCAAATCTTTCGTTGCTCTGTGCTCAAAAAATCAGCCTTCATCAGATGACTTTTCATTTTGTTGAAGAGCTATGGTCTAATCTTCCCAAAAAAATCCAGGTGTTGAATTACCAGTCGCTTTAGAGCGAGAAATTGAGGTTTGTTGAGAGGTCATTTTGTACACAAGTCTTGGGGAGTTATTTAGTTGGTGGATTCCTACATTACGGTACCTGATGGCAAGTATGGGACTAGACTAGTTTAAAAGGAATTTCAAGTTCTACCGTGATAGTAATGAACGTTTTCATGGGGGTGTACTCGCATCACAGTAGAAGCACTTCCATACATACAATTGGTGCCATGTACGTGTCTAAGCTATTCCATTAGTTGTTCCATCGGTTCAGGAAATTACAAGGGATAAGCAGCGATTGCGAATCCAAAACATAGAAAATTTTTAAAAAATATATTTTTGTATTTGTGTTAACTGGCATGGATATCGGAAAATAACCTGCAAGTGTTTGGATTGAAATCGTGGAATAAATGATGAGGCAGCTATTTTTTTCTGATCTGTAAATTTCTATACGTGCGTTAAAAATTCAGGACTTGAGATCAAAAAACCTTTCCCGGTTAAATACCACATTTAAGCGTGATTTTGTGCAAATGATTGATACAGTTTGACCTCAACCAAACATTATTGATCTTGGTTTATTTCATTTTGTCACTTTGGTGGTTTGTTTCTACCTTAAAGCAGTATTGAATGTACACATGAATATCCCTTATTTTAGTTAAAAAAATGCATTTCCACATTTTTCGGTTCTCTCACATTATCGTTGCGTATATCTTTAAGTTAGTGGTTCTTTTGTGAGTAATACTATTTCATCATTGACGGACATAAAATTAGCATTTGCGGCTCCACCGTTAAATTAATACAGGGATTCCCGATTATAATGACGCAAGCATTGTGGTTAGCAGGATAGTACTAGACAATTACCAACACAACTGGCAAAAAATCTCCAATTTGAAAATTGGGCGCTCTCAAAATGTGCGACTTCTAAGTACTCCAATGTAAATAGTGGTTATCTGAAACTTTGTCCACATGAAATGTATGAGTCTGAAGATATCATTATCCCAGACCTTCCTTGGGGACTGTGACCATGAGCTATCAGGACTGACTTCAAAGACCTTTAACCTGTAACCGCTTTACCTCAAAACTATTACCTAATTGCACAGCACAAAGTGTAGTTACAAATTTTAAAACATGAAAAACCATATTTTATTCAAAATATGAAACCAACAATTTTCAAGTGAAACAGTGTTCTTTAAAATATGACAATAGCTGACGGACAAGGTGCCATAACATTTAATTGCTGGGAGAATTTTTTAGTGGCCCCTCGGCAATTGTTGAGCCCTGTTCACAGGCGTTTGAAAGTCTCATTTATTATGACAAAACAAACATAAAAATATATCTATATAAATTAAAAATATTTTTGACAAAATTGATTGGAATATCTAGTATACTACCCTACATTTTCTGTGTACTTTACGAGATTTCAATGCGGGCAAATGTGATTTTCTTAAAATTCTAGTTTTCCACATCTTTCTTAGGAGATTGGCATATTAGAGGGCGCTATAACACTGACCTTTGTAGGCCTATATGGCCAGATTCCGCAATGAATTTGTCTGATTTTGCAGAAGATGATAGCTCTTGCATGTCCCTCTGATATCAGTTGTCAAATTGGGTCGCAATGATTAAAATTGTTCTAAAAATAAAAGAGGACAATTTGTATGGGTAAAACAGTGTGTGTTCTAAACTTTAGACTGACTCAAGACTGGCTCATCTTTGCAGATCACAGGTGGCTCCAGTGGCTATAGAAGGCTGTTGCTGTGGAGGTGCTCAATTCAAGGTGACTAGGGTAAACTCGTATGGCAAGGAACAAAGTAATTAATGCGAAAAGGTCAACCTGACCTCTTATTCGGTATGTGACCTACTACCAATGAACCACCTAGTTCCAATGTTCAACGGAAATCATAATCTTATGGATTACTTTTAAGCTCATAACACAAGCTTATGCTGCAGAAAGTCAAGATGTTCCCGATTTGTGTACCAAGCTTTGGGATCAGGACATGTGGGGCATCTTGCCGTGAAGGCATACAAGGTGGGGTCCAGGGCCGGCCTTAGGGCCTGGTGTGCTGCCCCTGGGTTTTGAGGTAACCAAGGTGATTATGGCAACTCCTCAAAATCATGTCCCTTAGACACCATTCCATTGTGTTACTTAAGGAGAATGTTGCAATTCTGGCTGAGCCATTAACACGGATCATTAACAAGTCTATCGCTGGTGTGTTCCCAGCTAAGGTCGGGAAGCTGCTGTGACACCCATTCTCAAAAGCCTCCCTTAGAAAGAGGTGCTAAAAAACTTCGCCCTGTGTCAAATATTGAGCTGGCGTGCTAAGTTATGGAGGAAATAGTGAGGCCCAGATAAAGGAATCATATGTCTCAAATGACTTAAATGAGATAGTTTCAGTCAGCTACAAAGAACGAAAAGCACTGAAACGGAACTTCTGCGTGTCAAGACGATATCTCAATGCAATCACACAGTAAGGCAGTGATATGTGCTGCTAGATCTTTCTGCAGTTTTGATACTGTTGATCATGGCCCTTCTTTTGGATAGGTTACGTGATACTTTCAAAATTTTTTTTCCAAAAAAGGTACTGCCTGTACAGTGGATTCGGTCATTCCTGCAGACCCGCTCTTTTCGTGTGCGCATTGTGGATGCATTTCAAACCAGCATCACTCTCCCTTCGGTCTTCCTCAGGGTTCTGTGTCGGGCCTCTCTTATTTATAAGGTACCATACTGTATCGCATCAATAATCCGGAAGCACATATGCGTACCAATGTATGCTGATGGGATGTACAGTTATTTGACATGTGATCCTAAGATTGATGTGATGCCAAACATGCTGTCAAAAAGACTTCTGGTCTCTTTGTATTGATGATCAACCGACATCGAATGCTAGTGCTCCGCATGTGTCCGCACGCACATATGGTAACCAATTACCACTACTTACCCTCCCTTCGTACATGCCCCATGGTTTAATTGTCACACAGACCCTTTTCTTATTTTCAGGTTCATCTATTATCCCACATCCCCCCAATTAGCCCCCTAAACCGATCTTTATACCCATAAGGGTTGGGACTGGGGGGTTCCCCAGTCCTCGGCAAGTAGAAACCTTGGTGTCGTGCTTGATCAGACAATTGTCTATGAATGAAATGTTAAGTTAAAGGTCATCTTTAAGTCTGTTAACTTTCACCTCGCAATAAATATTTTACGGATCCGCCGCTTTTATCACATTTGAAGTTGTCATCATGTCTTCATGTTTTATCTCGCATGTGGACATGCCAATTCACTTTGTAGGAATGTCGCGCCAGAATCGGAGTAAGTAAACTTCAATTTTGCAGAATAGAGAAGCCAGGATGGTGTTCGATCTGATGAAGGACCACAGCCACAACACTACGTAAGAAGCATGCCATTGCCTACCAATTAGTGAGCGCGTTGTTGTCTTTAGCTTATGCTTTTACTTAAAGGGCTTTCCGGAAAATGCAATCTACTTGTCCCGAATACCTCTCTCTGTATTTCCTGCAGGCCAGGATTGCGTTCTGCAGATGACAAGACGCATCCTCACTGTTTCCCGCACAAAAGGTCAGTGGGTGACAGGGATTTCAGCATTGGCCAGAGCCTATGCGAAACTCTTGCCTATCTCGTTACCACCCAAGTCCATTGTTACTTTAAGAAAGGCTATAAAATTTATCTATTTCATAAGAGTTGATTGTTGTTGCTTAGATGTGTTTTTTTGTATGGCCTCACATTGACATTTAATTAGGCAGCTGTTTTCTTTTTATTTATTTTAAAGTTGATGTTAAGGACTTATTCTCATAGAATACAACAGGTATTGTAAAGTGACCATGTGTTAGGACTACAATTAGTAATTACTCTCTAATTTTTGTAAAGCGCTTTGGCCTTGTTTTGAGAAGGCGCTATATCAAATGCTGTTTGTATGTATTGTATTTGAATCTAGAAGGGCTAAAAAAGTAGGGTTTTTCAGAGCACAAATGTCACTGATAAATTCATTGAATACAATAAATCTTTTCTGTTTCTTCCTGTTTCATATTCTCCCTTTGTCCCCGTTCTTCATATTTCTTGCCTTTTCCTCTGATCCATTGTACGGTCTCTTCCATCTTTTTCTCCTTCTCTCTATTTCTCTGGCCCTCGTTTCTTGTTGCTCTGCCTCTTCATTTTTTCTATTACATAGGTTCTTTTTATTTCTTATTGTCTTGGGGGAGAGGCAGCTTGCACATCTCCCCACCCCCCGGTTATGCCACGGCATCTCAATCAAGCTGCTTGAGCAAGAACACCCATTTGGGAGGTTCCTAATGTGTTATTGTTAAACAATAAATGTACAAACTGCCAGTCATCCAGCTTGTTAAAATTTCAACATTTAAAATACTGTGTAGGATGCGCTATGGTTAAATAATTGCAATTGACAATCAACATTTTTGTTTCATTGTTGAACCTCATTATTTGGTTACATTTTGTAATTTTTCCTGTAGATCACATCGATATACATTTGAGCTGTTTAATGTATTGGCAGACAAGAAGACTTCCCAAGCCCAACAAGACCAAAAAGAGTGCATCAGGGATAAAGCGAACCAGGTAGGCATACCCTAAGAAATAATTCGAAAATTATTTTTTAAAAATTTGCATTCATTAGGTTTTTATTTAGTTTAATATTGTATTTCACATATAATTATATAGATTGGAAACTGTATTTTTTGGTGTGTTTGTGTGACTATGTACACCCTCTTAAGATACTATTGTTGTAAAGCACTTTATATTGACAATTATTATTAATTAATTATTAAATTGTAAATTCTCTAATCCACCAATGAAGTGACTTGGTTTTGAATGCACCTTTTGTGTGTCCTCCAGTGTTCAACATATCAGCCCAATAGTGTAAAATGGATGGAAGATGGGTGGGAAATGGCATGAATCACTAATGAATCTTGTATCGCTAGTAACTAACTTGTCTTTCGTCTGCTTATTTCTACAGAACTATTTTTGTATTCGTGGATGTATCAAAGGACTATGCAGCAGTAGAACAGGCTGTACAAGAGGTTAGTAATTACCATTGAGAAATTCAAACTACTTTTGACTTGAATAGTGTGACATACTCTTGTGTAATGATGATGACACTGATATGACCAGCACTTTACTTTTCAGCTGTTTGACGATCATACAAAATGACTTTTATTTTTAGAACAATTTGCAAGGCATGGCGGGACATTTTAAAATACTAGGGCCTATCCTATAAGTACAGTAAGAGCTATTACCCCTGTAATTTAAAAAAAAAATAATCCAGTTGGCTAGAATCTGGCCAAATCTACAAGATCATATGTATGTTTTAGTGCACCCTATATGCCCAAATCTATGTAGAGATCTTTGTATGTCAATATATAATAAAAAATTAGTTTATGTCCGCTATGAATTTCTGTAAAATTTGCACAGGATGTAGTGGACTGACTTATCCAAATCAGTTGCAAAAACTGTGTCTCTATTGAGATATTTTGTTTCTTCTGTTTTGTCATAATAAATGAGACTTTAAATTGGTTCTAAATTAACTTCAGAAATAAGGGTTTGCAGTGGTCATTTATGGGCGATAATGTGTACGAGGTCGGAAAAACTAATAATGGGCGAGTGGCAGCGAGCCCATTATTTGAAAGTTTTTCTGCCGCTGGATACATTAATTAGAGTCCATAAATGTACACTGCAACCCTTTATTTCTATCTATTACCCAAACAGCTTATTTAATCAGAAAATTTGCATGGGGCTACCCATTATTGCAGAATAATGGCATAAACTGAACCAATCAGATGCTGGCAATTCAAATATTGCAGCAGAGGTACCTAGAATCACAGTTTGGTGTTCATCGGAATCGTAAATTTCACACGGTTACAACCGACGAAAGTTTTAATTAAACTACATTTGTTTTGGGCATTTGAGCCATAGACATGTGCTATGGCCTATTTTGGGTGAACATTGCTGGTGACTCAAAAGCTGGTGCCTTTGATGAAATAATGTTGCTGATTTTTCACAGGTATTAAGAATTTTGTAATTCTGTGTTTTAACAAAACACATGCCACTTTTTTTATTTTTTATCGGATTTGTTTTTTTTTTTTTTTTTTTTGTCTTTTTTGGACAAATAATTTTTTGGTGATGGAAAATGTGTTCTTTTTTAAAAGGTTTTTGGGGAGAATGGGTCAAATTATTTTAGGTCCAAAAGTGCTTGGGCAACAGTTTGCAAAATGTGGATGAAATCCCAAAAGCTTCTGGGGAGTGATCCTGCTCAGATTTTGTTGTTTGCTGTGTCGACGGCCACTAGACGCACACCTTTGTTTATTCAGTTTGCTCTTGGACTAGATGAATTTTTTTGTTCTTGGAAATAGATATATGCATACTCCCTGGTTCACTATTCATAAATGAAATGAGCTTTCTAATTTTCATTTATTCACGTAGCTTGAATAAAGATTCGAGCACATAACAGTGCACCCACCTTATGTGCCATGTTTGTAACTTAGCTGGAGTAAAGGTTCAAGTCACTTACAACACTCACCTCGATATGTTTTTTTCTCCATCGTGAACCACATGTACTTATTTATTTCTGTAAAGTGTGCTGAATTCACCAGGCTCCACCAGTGCCCGCTGTGTCACAAATGGCTGCCATATGGGCACCAGACTTTTTTTCACAACGGCATTCTGTGTCATGTTTTATAATTATATGATTTTTATCTATATTGTCTTGTTATAGCATGTAAATAAGCTGAAAAAGTTTTGCCTTTTCCATTCGAGAATAATGGATGTAAAATAATCTAGGCTCAGTCTACTAACCCTAACCAGAGCATTCTTCCATACATGAAACGCAGAATCAGGCGTATAGTACTTTGTATCATCTCAGCGGCCCGGTGGGATTCTCTTTGTCACACGTCCATATTGCAGCCCAAGTTTTGCACATGGATTTGGTGAGGCCTTACAAATGGAGGTAGGGATTAAACAGAGTAGAATGTAATTGGGCTCTTCCATTTGAAATCTACACCCCCGTAGAAGATTTAGGTGAAGTCTTTCACAGGGGGAGTAAGGATTCAAATGGAATAGTCTAATGGGTAACTGCATCTGAAATCTATACATTCCTCTGTAGAAGATGCTGGTCAAGTCTTTCTCCAGGGGAGTATAGATTGTAAATGGAATAGCTCATAGGGTAACTTCATTTGAAATACACACCCCCTCCAGGGCCGTATGCAGGATTTATTTTGGGGGGTGCAGGACTTCGAAAAAGTGGACTTTCTGGTAAAAGTGGACCTAAAACATGGCATGAAAAATATTCAGACATAATGAAATGGACCATTACTGAATGACTTCCACAAATTTGAAAACAATTTGGACGTTTACATTCTGTAAAAACAGCAAGAGTTGCAAGAGATTCCTGCCACAGAAAATCAAGGTGTTGACATCTCTGCCAGAATTTAGTGTATTTAAAATTGACATAATGCTGGCAGTAATGTCAATATCATTGGCTCTCTGTGGCAGCCAAGGATGCCATCATTACTGCCAGCATTTTAAGCATGCAGTTATCAGCTCACAGACCATTGCTTTTGTATATGTGCTAATACCAACTAATTCACCTTTCACTTGTCAGATCAATAGCTTATTGCAAGCCTGAAGTACAATGTCTGAATCCAGAGGGTGTTTTGAATCAATCCCACAATGCATTGCAATGTGCCTATACTATCCTGTACAAAACACATATCAGTACTTAGGGATAAAAAGTGTTCCAAAAGTTTAAGAACCACAAGACATTTCATAATCATGCAAAAAATGCCCTAAGTACTAACGCTTTGTGGGCTAAAATGAGTGTTAAAGTTAGGGGTTTTATGTATTAAGAATAGGATTTTTATGTGATCACATGACCCTGTTGAGGTGAAATTTCCCAAAACTGGTGCATTGTGGGATTGACTCAAAACACCCTCTGGTCTGAATCCAAGTCTGAGTGTTTCTGAAATGTGTCAAAACATGCTAGATGCAATACCTTTGTTCTATGAATATCATTGTTACAAGTATAAAATACAGCAAGACCAATATTTACAACTGTTATGTATTAAATTTGCTTATTTTCTTGTCAGGTCAAACCATACAATATTTATGTGACTATCAACTTTCCACCTGATACCAAAACGCCACTCTATGAAAAGGACCTAGAACGATCGGTAAGAAATCTTTAAGTACTGTACTTTAAAGACACTATCAGTGATTTCCTAAATCAGAAATTAAAAAAAAATCATGAAAAATCAGATTTTTGCATGTCTGTAACAAGTAAATGATCCTGACATATCCTACAAGTGCTAAGTCTGAGAGCACTCTAATAAGGACAAAATCAGATATTTTAGTCATTAATGGTCCCGTACGGACACTTACTGCAACGCGTAGTTGAATAAAGCTTTGAGACTGCTGTTTTCTTTTTCTGTCAATTTCTCAGTTGCAAAAACTAACTTATGAGAATTCTACAAACGTATCCTTAACTTTTAAGCTATTCCTGCATATTTCAAATATTTTTAGTGTTTTGGATAAATCACTGATCTAAGTGTCTTTAACCACTCGGTTATGAGCCCACCCCTTATATGTTAGATGGGAGGAGATAGAACTTGCGAGCAATTATTGGGTAAAAAATTGAAATAAATACCATTTCAAGAGTGCATTTGGATAACACTCTCTTAATGTAAGCTGAATAAGCTATAATTTATTTGTAGCAATCTATTGTAAAACAGGAGCAGTACAGAACCTCTACAAAAGAGGGGGAGTTTCTGTAACCTGACCCATCTGACACACTTTTTTCTGACACACTTAGGAATTCGGAAACCTTAACAGAATAAACCTGTGCTTTATTCCGTGAATAAAGTTGGCGTGATGTATCTACCCTGCTGACTTAACAAAGAAGAAGAAGGGTTTCCGAATTCCTAAGTGTGTCAGAAAAAAGTGTGTCAGATTGGTCAGGTTATGGAAACTTCCCAAAAGAGGGGACCAGATTTTTTGTTTAAACCAGCCTATAGTGATATTTATGAGAAAGCAAGGGAACACACAGCATTTGAAGTTTTTCATATGTACTGCTTTTCCATCTGATTGCACATTTCACTGCAGAGACATTGTCCTCATTCATTTTGAATGTGCTGAAATTGTCTCAATATTCTCTGGACTAGATTCTGATAGTTTGATCACCAATTATGAAACAAAGACAAATACAGAACCTCTATGAAAGAGTTGACCAGATTTTTTGTTTTTATACAGCCTTGAAAAAGAGGAGGGACCATATTTTGGTGTTGGTTTTAAATCATACTATATTGATGATATTCTTCATGAGAAAGCGAGGGAACATACAGCAATTGAAGTTTGCCCATGTGTACTGCTTTTCTGTCATACAGATTTCACTGTGGAGATGTTGTCACCATTCTTTTTTAATGTGCTGAAATTGTCTCAATACTCTCTGGACTAGATTCTGATGGTATGATTGCCAATTGGGTTTAGGGGCTTGGTCCCTTTGTCCCCTCTCTTAATCAGCCCCTGTGAAATTAATGCGTGACCAAGTTTGTCGTTGTCATGTTGTTAATGTCATATTCAACTGTATTTAATAACTGTCATGAAGGAATTGAGACCGCATAGTTCATAAAACCGGTTCATCCTCTATGTAAGACCTCATGAAATTAGCCTAGCATGAAATCTTCTGTAAGAGGATCAAAGGATTACAAGGATTGTACAGCTTTATTCCGTAAAAGAGTCTTTACTCTAGTCTAACTCATGAATATTTTACACCAAGGTAAGACCATAAAACCCAAGTAAGAGACATTTTTGTGAAAAAGGCAAAGTTCACCACACTGAAATTATGCAGTAGCCTCATTTTGTTTATCTCCAAAAAGATTGTCGGATATTACCCACAGTGCATCTTGAATCTGAAATTGCGAAAGGGCTTATTGCTGATTGGTTAGAAAGGCAGCTGTATCATTTATTGAGCCCACCAAAAGCACTGTAAGAAAACCATTAGTACCCAGTCTTTTAAAAGCCATTAACTTAGTTTTTTCCACAGATTTTCTACCCTTTGCAACAGTTCTTGAGCTTGATAAATTTCTCTGAGAGAAGTTCCATGGCAAGACCAAGTCTTTTCCACCTTTGGCTCCTATTAACTTATTTTTGGTAGCAGTTATCATCCGATCCACTTTGCTTACAGATATTTTTCCCAGATATTTCTATCCTTTGCAACAGTGCTTGATAAATTTCTTCTAAGAGAAGACCAAATACAAAGTCTGTTTACCACCTTCGGCTCAACTTCACTACTCCTCCTTTCCAGATAAAATCATAGTGCTTTTCTGCCAATCTAGTACAGTGATGACAGGAAGGAGAAAGTGTCCCCTTAGAGAAACCATTTTGTCTGTCAAACTGTGTTTTTTCCTCCTCACTGAGGTGCTTTGATATACTCGTACATACTTCTTATAGCTTCCACAATGTATTGCAGGATCCATATAGGGTTCCAGATATGTATCAACTTGCCCACTGGAGATCAAAAACCTTTTCAAATTATGAATTTTATATCACTGTTAATGTGCTTGTTCCGTTGTATTTGGGACCTTTCGACTTATCCAACGTAGCTTTAATTTGATGTCGATGAAAGGCTTAATTTGTTGTTTCTGTCTATATATTTATGAATTCAAGGACTTGGAGGAATTGACTTGCCACACTGGCAACACGTGTGGTTATTGAAAGATCAATCTGGGGTTTCATGTGGATTGACGGGACAAATTAAATTGCACACCAATTCTGAGTTCTGCTTTTTGGGGGTGTTGGGAAGGCAAGTCCTTGATTCTGAAGACCTTTCCCTTCCTCATGCTCACCCCAAAGTCCAATCAGTGGCATAATTAGTTTACAGCACGAAAATTCTAGGTTTAACATCTTTTGCTTTTTTCTTTTCAGCCAGAATAAACTGCTTTAATATCTCAACATCATGACTTTAATGAACCAGAGATGTTGCTGCTGCTTGGCCCTTAGTATCAGATGCAAAGTTGTGTAGTTAGCTTGTAGTCATTGTATCCTCCTATTTGAAGCCAACAAAAGGCCAGCTTATGCTCTGTGTAGCCTAAACCAAGCTTGTGATATCTATGATTACATCAACATCAGTAGTCGAGACGGAACCACAACATAGCTTTTGTAATTCCAGGACTTATAATTCAGCTGCAAAAAGAGTGTCCTGTAATTAAAATGGGTCAAACTGCGAGAATGCTAGACCACTGTAGTGACATGTAAAATTTAACCCTTAAAACAGACCCGCGTTCTCGCCATTCCTGGGCTCACCCAACAGGGACTTAGCATTAAAATTCGCTACTTGAGGCATGCTGGTCTGCAAACACACACTTATGTGGGCAGAACCATCCGATACAGGTAACAGTTTCATTGAAAACGGCCTTGGGGCGAGACATTAGGGCTAGAAATCTAGAGCAGGCGCCGGTCAGAATTCCCTATGTCTCGCTAGCTTTCAGCAGTGGTTCCACTTCACTGCGCTAAGCATGAAACCCGCTGAAGCTAATCTTGGGCAGACCAGCCCAAAGTCTGGGTTTAGTGTTAAAATACGGTTTTTTTGTCACCATTACTGAGGGCCCTTGGGTCAAGGTCATCCAGATGCCCTAATCCAACCATTCCAAACATCAAACCGATCACAGAGAATGCTTAGCTGGTCATAATCTCTTTTTTTTTATTTAGTAGTACAGAGTAGGTATGCATTGCATAGGTAACATTATAGAGAGAACAAGGGTGGCTGTCTGTAGTCAGGTAGCCAAGGTTCCAACTTTAGGCCTGACCGATACAATGAGTATGGACACACTTTTCTTGCCTGAAAAAGATAGATAAGGGTGTGTAGAATATTAATCTGCCGGGTGCCACTGGGCATCCTTGAGATTTGAGAAATCAAAGATGCGGCGCCATAAATGATTTTATCTATTCAACCCTATATTATCCAAATATGGTTGAGTTACTAGATATACTATAGGACCCATAAACAAATGCATGGCACTTGTAAATTGAGTCATACTCCAAATTCAAATGGAAGCCAAATCTAGTAATTTAAAATATGCCATATAACAGCAAATTACCTGCGATAAAAAAAACATGAAGTACTTGATTATGTTGTTAGACAAAATAAGTATTCTGATACTTTAAAGTTGTAACATGACGTCAATCAATATGGCCGCCAAAAACGTGTGAATCTTCAAAAAAAATCTTGACACAAATGTCTAAATATTACCTTCAAGTATAAATTATTGATGTCAAGAAACCATTAGAAAATTGTACCTATGATCATAACCAAGTGATACCAGGTATCCGAATAAATAAAAAATGGGTCAAATTATAAATTGAGTGCAAATATATGTGAAAATGTAATTCCTATGGTATTTGACAACTTGCACCATATAGTTTTTTTTATTTCGATTGGCCATTAAAACCAATGGAACATGTATGTTGTACATTGGTTTAGGATCAAAGGTACATTGCTAATGTCATTGACACATTGATTTCGATTTGAAGGCTTGTAATACTTAAATTTGTGCGTATTTTTTGAAAGATGGTCCCGTTTGGGCTGCCATTATTGATTGACGTCCATGTTACAATTTTAAAAGTATCCGAAATACACTTATTGTGTCTTAGGAACATAACTAAGTATCCGTGATTTATCGCAAGGGTATTTGCTGTTATATGGCATATTTAAAAATTATTTGGATTTGGCTTCCATTTTGAATTTGAAGTATGACTTAATGTTACAAGTGCCATAACATTTGTTCATTGGATCCTATAGTAAATCTAGTACAAACTCCATAGTTTGAGAATATAGGGTTGATAGATAATTATCATTTTATGGCGACGCCATCTTGGATGTTCTCAAAAGGCTCCAGGTGGCCCAGGTGGCAGCCCGGCAATTCTTATTCTACACACCTAAATCTACATTTTCAGCAAAAAACTTGTGTCCATACTCAATGTCGGTCACATGAACGTTCCTACCTTACTATTGCTAAATTTCCTAATTTTGCTTTTTTTTTTAACAGAGCTGTTTTCTTAAGTTGGAGAGGTCAGATGGTTTTTAATGCTAGCTAATATGACATGTGGTATGTCTCCAGTCACATCAATGATGGAAGGAGTCCAACGGTAAGTTAAGATGTTTTTTATGCTTTCTAATAATACAACATATAGGTTGTCTCCCATTCACAATAGGAGCTTTTGATTTTGAACAGCGGATGCTTCTGCGACGGTGATGTTGACGACGTGGTCAGTTATTCTACGCATGTGTTCCAGGTCCTCTGAGGCAAGCACAGATTACTCAAGGTGTCAATTTGACGTTGCAGATCCGTTCCGTCGTCATATCGAAAGCTTTTGCTATTGTTAAGAGTGCAACAAAATTATGGTTCTGTGTGGTGTTTTTGCCGGTACATTAATGTAATTGAAGAGTGGGCAACGGGTTTAAAGGGTGGCAACACGAGAATTTCCAAGTCATCCATATTTTCTGTGATTGTAGTGATTTCGTAAAGATTAGACGCTCCAGTAGATTCCTTAACCTTTATTTGGGGTTACAGAATAACAAACATGACAAACAAAAGGTGATTTGTATATGCTTAATTCAAAAAAAAAAAAAAAAATAGTGATTTTTGATTTGCTGAATTTCGTATTGGCTCCTATACGAAATTAGAAATTTCACAATTGTTGTACTAAAGAAACAGTTTCTCAACTTAATCCTACAGATGGGGATATTTCTTGATATAAAGCTTTACAACACCGTGGGCCCAAAGATCATGATTTTCACAATTTTTTGGGACCCTGTTATTTGAATCTCTTGTTGCACCTTTAATAACTGGTCCAGGTGGATAATATTGCTTGACTCATAATCTTAAATAATCACAATTCTGTGGGTTCCATTGTGCATTTGGGCAAAGCATTAAACCTTACTTGCCTCTCCACCCAGGTGGAGAGTGGAGAGGTGTTAGGAATACAGTCCAATAGATCGAAAGGTATGAATATGGTGGCAGCAGACAGATGTATTCTAGTAACAGCAGAATAATTGTGAAGTGTTTTGGTACTTTACATTGTTTGAAGTCACTATATAAATGCCTACATTAATTATTTTTAAGACATGTGGTCATGTCTCCAGCCGATAAGCTGATGGAGGAACATTGACATAATTACATTATACATCACACCTTCTCTATTTCATGTTCTTTATACTGTAGTAAAACAGTTAACAGTGTTAAAAAGCATGAAACAGAGTGATTGCAAAGGGTATAATGTATTTTTGCCAGTTTGAGTTTAGTGTGGCTTCATGCTTGCTAATATAAAATACGAACATGGGGAGAATGTTTAATGTATAGTCAATTACAAAACTTGACTGATCCTACAAATTATTTTTTTAAACTTGAGGGCAACGTAACCATTTTTGGCCTTATCTACGGAAAGTTACTCATTTGTTTTCTCTTTCAACAGGTTGCAACTATGGGAATCTTCAGGATAGTGTCTTTCTTCTACCTCGGCATGTTTGATAGAATCGTCAGGAAATGCAAGGAAAAGAAAGAGAAAAGCAAACAGGAATAACTAGGGGCATAGTGCATATCGTATTTATTGTGAATTTTGTAATGAAATAATGGATGGGATTTTTTAAGTTGGTGGTTTGTATTTGAAAATAAGAATATTGTCTTTTATATAATTTATAGGATGTTGTGGGAATTTATTGTATTTGTTTAGGTAATTTGGAGGGGGAGATGAGGCTATAGATCATGAGATGCCCTTTCATAATCACCGTAATTTTTGAACGCGCGTTATGCTGCGATGCTTTCAACAAGCAAACACACACAGCTACAAAAGCATGACTCAAACATGGCATTGCCTTCCAGTGCACTATGCAGCTGACCCTCGAGGTTCTGCGTGAGAGTTCTAAAAAACTTTGCCAATTATTTTAATAAGTTCAAACCTCAAAGCAAAGTTTTCAGTTTCCTGTTTGTATTCAAGTGGAATTAGGCTGGGCATATAGACCATGTCCATAATTTTTTTTAATCTTGACTTTCAAACTAAAGTATTCAAAGGGGTGTAATGGGTTGGTGTTCTGGGATGGGGGTGTTCACTTGCGAGTTGATACAAATTTGTTCACTGATGCCTCTAGAATTTGAATTTGAAATTTGGATGTTTTTAACTCCCCCCCCCCACTCTATAGCTATAGTAGATTTCAAAATAAGTTAAAAGTTTTAGTCTGTCCATTCACCGTAAAAGGTAAGAGGAATTATTTTAATGGCCACAGGTAAAAAAAGGTTACGGTACTCATACAATGTGTAGTAATGTAGCTAGTAAATAAATGTTGACCAAAAATTAATTATTTCACATCTTAAGATAGCTTGGATGTTTTAATTGAAGTACCCGGATGAAAACATAAGGATATATTTCATTGAACGTTGTTATTTCAACTTACCTTTGACACTGCAAAATACCATTCGTTTATCATAGCATTGGAGAAATTATGCATTCTTATATTGATGCACACATAACACACTGATTTTTTATTTGGTCATCAAAAATGGGCCAACTTTGTATTAAAGATTAGCGCAAAACGAATTTGACATCTTGGCCAACAATGGCATACGTCCTTCAATCATTAACAGACATTTGTATAACTGAATACATCAGTTTCCAGTAAGCCGATTCTGTACAGGAACTTTGTACCATGGTCACAATATGTTTTGTAATGGCAATAAAGGCCTAGTCTCTGCATGGCCGGGATGGATTGAACCCATATCAATATCATACCCGTCCGAATATGCAAGGAGTGTCACGTCATTTGAAATCTACTATAATTCCACGCTCTTTTTCTTTTTCTCCTTTTCTTGCTTTCCTTTCCCAGTCTCTGGGGGAAATGTGCTCCCCTCCACTGACTGTCCAACTGTTAATGCTACTAAAAATGCAGTTTACCTATGATCCTATACCTTGATAGTATTCTGTAGATTTGGCATATAAGCTTTGCAACTTTTTACATTGAACACAATTTTTAAAAGGAATTGCCATCCATACTTTCCGATTCACTTTCCAATATTTTGCATTCCGATTCATAAACAAGAAATTTCAGACGATGAACTTAAAGTTAGATGTTGCAAGACAAGGTCGAAGGTCATATGAGGCCCATCATTCACAAACCACGCCAGCAGGCAATACTAACAGTCCCAAGGACTGTGATGTATTTTTTAACTTTGAGTGACCAAAACATTGTGCAATTTGTGACTCTGAAAACTATAAAATTCTTATTTCCACATACAAAATGTTGCACGTTAATTGTCATTCCATATTCCTTGGAAATAGCACAGAATTTGTAACAATCAATAATGTAATTGAAATACATTAACGTATCTGTGCATGTCTCAATATGTGACCCAATTTGCGAGAATTGTATCAATGTAAGAACATAAGTTTAATATACATCTGTTTGACCATGTACAATTTGTCTCTCTTATTTCTAAAACAATTTAAAGCAGTGGCGACACAATTTAGACCTGATATAAGTAGGCAAGAGCTATTATATCTGTAGAAATCAGAAATTTTCACTCATAACATCCAAACCAACATCCTTTAACCCTATTTCACAGGGTAAATGAGAAAAATAGTACTTCTTCCGATACCAAAATTGTGACCACTTCCGGTAAAGTCTGGGGTCCCTGGGGATGAGGCTATTAGCGATCAGATTATGGACCTTTAAGGTGGGTGACCCGATCATGATCAGATTTTTCATGTGAAGTTTTCTCACTTACATGAAACATATCACCAAAAAACATCTGATCACAAACTTTGAGATAAATCGGTCCAGGTGTTTGGATAGTAAAAGCAACAATGTGCACTAATTTGGCCCATAGGACAGTGTGTGTTAATAACTGCGGTATACCAAATTTGGGCGACGTGTTTGTTCATAACTTCGAAAGGAACATTTCCTGGACCTAAAATATCACTGGGGTAATGAGAAAAATATGACCTACCTTCTGACACCAAAATCTCATTTTGATGAGTAAAGTGGGGGGACAAGGTTGTGGTTGTCGATCGGGTTGCCCACCTTTAACATTTTATTCTTGTCTTATTGGGCCAATGAAAGTTAATGTTATGTTTCCCGTAACATTTTTTGCAAATCATGATGTGGCAACTATTTCATTTTTCATTATTCATTATTCGTAATTTTCAATAAACAGCCATTTTACAAACCTTCTGCATGCTCTAATAGCTACATAATTGTGTTCAAACCACCAGCCTACTTTTATACATGATTTTGGAACTGTTCTTTGGTTTAAAATCTACTAAAATCACACATGCACAAGTATGTGAGCACGAAGAAGAACTTGATAATTTCTTTAAAATACAAAATAATGAACTTTTTAGGGATTTCATTAATCTCTAACGCGGGCAAAAATCATAACTCCGCGGACGGGTTACGGGAAACATACATCGACTTTCATACGCCTTATCAATGTGAACGCGATGTGACGTGATGCGAATATTCAGCACAAGCCCTGTAGATCAGGTCAAATGTTAATGGTTAGCATTTTCATGATTCTTAAAATTCACCACATGCACGCACACACGCACGCACACACACACACACACACACACACACACACACACACACACAAAGAAAAATACCACTGCAAAAATACTAAGCATGTGGCCTTCACATGTCCTTTGTTGCTTGAGGCCATTTTGAAATCAGACACAAGTACACGTACGTAGGACACATGAAAATGCGAGTACTGAAATGACTGTATTTAAATAATATTTAAGTTTTTATTTTTGTGATGTAAAAGGTGCCTTTTAATCCATCATTGATGTAACAATGTAATATTATTGTTTGCATGTTTTATTGATAGTATTTTTAGTAATATACAAGATATATTTTGTGCAAGTAATTTTTACAAACTTATTTTGTACCCTAATTCCATGTTATGAACTAGATTTAGTGGAGCAGCAGAGGGGAGTGAAGTGACTAAGTACCCAACAATTCTAATTAAAAGGCTGAATTATATATCAATTATTGATAAATATCACCAGTTTATGAAACTCATGATGCTAAGATTGGATCATGGGACAATTTTAGATGTGTGGGGGTAAATGGTTAACTGTTTTTCCCTATTCAGAAATTATGACAAAATGTTAAACCTAGTGAAATTGCATGTTAAACCTAGTGAAAATGCATAAGAAACAGTTTATTTCTGAGATGCATACAATTGATGTTTAATTCATGATTAGAATGACTTCAATAATTTCATACAAATTTCTGCTGCTGTTTTAGTAATTAGGTGTGATTACAAGTTCTATAGCTTCTGTGTTCATAACTTAGAGATTAGTAAAATTTACTACCATGAAAATAAGGCTCATTGAAATTTGTGAAATGTATTCAGGGAAGTATTCTGTACATTGAGTGTATTAAAGCAGTGAAGAAAACGAATAAAAGACTGAGTGTATCACTAGACACCAGGCCTGCATTATTAAAGGTGCATTTCGTGATTTCAGCACCTTCTGTTTTATTCATTGATCCCTAAATATCCTTGAGAAAAGTTTATTCTCAAAACTTGCTGTTTTGTGTTATGAGCAATTACTCGTTTCCCATGGTCCCATAGGCTACTGTGCTGTAATTTCTGTCCGTTTACGGACAGAAAATACAAAATTGCGAATTTCTTAGATGCGACCGAATTTGCACATAAGATTGGGCACACATGGATTACTAAGGCTAACGGTTCAGATGATATAAAAATCTCAAATTTTTTTAGTAAGTCTGGGGGACGAGGCTGTGGATCACAAAATGCCCCTTTAACCCCTAAGCAATATTTTGATTGGTTGCTTGGAAGGTAGGCTATCCTATAATGAGCAAACTTTTGGTGGGCATCTATACTTCACAAAACAAAAAGAGGGTAAAATCAGGCCAGTATGCGAGGGGGGTCCCCCAAATTCCATTAAAGGGGCAAAAGGAGAAATTTTGACAAAGGCCACTTTTTGTTGATTGAGATGTTCAAAAGGTCCCAAAACATACCATTTTAGGGGGGTTAGGTCAACTTTTACCAAAAGGTCCAATTTTTTGAAGTCCTGCACCCCCCCTCCCCCCAAAAAAATCTTGCATACGGCCCTGGGTAAAATGCAATACTGCACATGGTTGCACGCTGTCTAATTGTGCAACACTACACAATATAAGCAGTGTGCATTTTGCTTGCAAATATTGAATACTTGTATTGCATGTCAAAAAAGGATAATTACTGCCTATTCATGGCTAATAAAGTGTAGCAGAATCTTAAGCAGCAGCATTTTCTTGGCAATGCCACTGGGAAATGAAGGATAAAGTAAATTTGACTTGGAAAAAAATTAAATTTGTGGAAAAATTGGCAATTTTTATTTTTCATGGAAAGTTGTGTCATGGGGAGTCTTTCCATGGCACTTGAAATCTTGAAACATTCTGAGAATCATGTTTTCACTTGATAAAATAACTGTAGATATTTTAATTTTCCCCTAATTGACATCACTGAAAATAAAAATCAAAAGCTTTAAAGGGGGATGGCCCGATTTAAGGATATGAAGTTTTCATCTTGATAGATAGGCCTTCACTCCAAAACCCCATCTGTAAAGTTTCGCGCCGATATTTCAATCCGTTTTGATGCGTGATTTTGTAAGCCCCATAGAGTACTATGTAAAATTAATATTGGTCGACCAAAATGGGGCACATTTTCGCTCATAACTTCCAAACCAAACATCCTTTGGCTCTACGATTTCACAGGTAAATGAGAAAAATAGTAACTTTCTTTTGATACCAAAATGTTGACCACTTCCGGTAAAATCTGGGGCTTCTGGGGACGAGGTATTAGCGATTGGGCCATGGACCTTTAAGAGGACCCATTTTTTGTTCTAGAAATTTCTACCAGTTTTGAGAAAAGAGCCAAATATGATATATCTGTGAACCTATAACCTCCTGATGCCTAACATCTTTCTTACAGCATTTCTGATTGGCTCATTACATGCATCATCTAATGTGATAAACCCTTAGGTCCGTATGCACAAAAGAGTTAGACCAGGTCTAAAGTTAGACCTGGTCTAAGTGTAATTTTGTCCAACCAGAAAAGACATTTTCCTTTACGCAGACGTGAGATTTGTATTTATTTTGAAATTTGCATTTTAATCTTTCAAATTTGCTAGTTTATGAAGAAAGTGTGAATAACTATCAATTTTGGACAAAACTAATTTTGACTTAGACCAGGTCTAACTTTAAACCTGGTCTAACTTTTTGTGCATACGAACCTTAGGCTGGTATTCTCAAAGGGAGGCTAACTTAAAACCCAGGTTTAAACCAGGGTTAGTCCTACATGAGTGGACCTTTTTCCTTCCAACATACTCTGAAGGTGTACCGTAATGAGTGAGAAAATTCCTCATGGATGGTCCAGAATGGCCCATCCATCAGGATTTTTCTCATTATTTTAAACTTTCATAGTATGTTGAGTCCTACTCATTTAGGACTAAAGTTAGCCTCCTTTAGAATACCGGCCTTTGAGACCCTCTATGTCTGTATGCACATTTTTAAAGTTTTATCTCACAATGTCTCTGATTGGCTAATCTGCATCACATGACCCTATGAATAGCCAATCAAATGGGCCAATGTTGCCCAGGAAGGTTAAGTGATGATGATTAAAATTTTAACTCAAAGGATAACAAACAACTTTGTATTTGGTGTGTGTATGATTTCTTTAGCTCGGTCTGCAAATCAGGAAGTCTAACTTTAGTCCTGTGTTTAAACCAGGGTTAGTCCTACATGAGTGGACCTTTTTCTTCCAACATACTCTGAAAATGTGCTGTAACAGGTGAGAAAATTCCTTGTGGATGGGCTATTCCTGCCCATCCATAAGGAATTTTCTCACCAGTTTTAACTTTCACAGTATTTTGAAAGGAAAAAAGGTCCACTCATGTAGGACTAACCCTGGTTTAAACCCAGGACTAAAGTTAGACTCCCTTTTCAGAATACCAGCTGTTGACTATAAGGTGTCAACACAGTATTAGGGGTCTCCATGGCTAAAATTCGACACTCATGACACTGCAACAACAACTGTTCTTCTCTTGTGACACTCGCAACACAGCTGATCTTGTGACATGTTGACACTTGGCTTAGTATGTGACAGCCATTTATATATCTTGTGACACTGCAGCAGCCATAGTTATTATGTCAACTCATGTAGACCCCTAGTATTACATCATACCATTTACTTCATTTCAATTGAAATGTGCAATGCTAAAGTCCAATTTTAATTCTAAGTCACATTATAATATAAGTAGTAGGATTTGTATGTGTGGTCATTAAATAAATAAGATAGAAAAGAAAATTTGGCTAAACCAGGATTCGAACCTGCGACCTCAAGATTGCATTACCATGGCCCATGGGTTGCCTAGAAATAGTTGACTTGTTACACAACATATTTCCAACATCAAATATGTTACAGCCCTGCATAGAGACCTTGGGTTTTCCAACATTACATAATGTTACTTTTCTCATTGAATTCTCGGATTGGGGATTACTATATGTTACATGTCTCTACCCTACGCCAAACAATTCCTGTGTACTTGAGAGATACAATTTCCACCATTCCCCTACCTTCTTTGGTGTGGGGAAGGAATAATAATAGAAATGTGTATTCTAAAACAATTCAGAATTTCTAGGCAGATCAAAATGAGTGCGTAAACAGTAGTTGTTGATGTGGCCTGGCTTGTCTTTAAGATGATTTTCTTTGAATCATAAAGACGTGATGTGGTCCATTTAAAGGTACACTAGTACACGCACTCATTTTGATCTGCCTAGAAATTCTGAATTGTTTTATAATACACATTCCTATTATTTGGTTTATTGCCATTTGGTCTAATCCCATTTGATCTAAAATCCATTTGGTCTAACTTCAATTCATCTAAACCCTAGTCTGTGTCACAGCCTGGGAAACTGATTTACTACTCCACTTTAACATGCTGTGTGGGAGTATCGCGCGAAACCTCTCTCGCGCTGACGCGCTCGTGCCGCTCGCTTCACTCGCGGTGCTCTTCTTTCGCGGACATAACTAAATCGAGTCTTTGACAAAGACTATCTAAACCCATATTGTTTAAACCCATATTGTTTAATAATACCAATTTGTCTAATAACCATTTAGTCTGACCAAGTCCAATTTATCTAACACCCAGAATGTCTAATATCCATTTGGTCTAATGCCCATCTAGTCTAATGCCCATTTTGTCTACTACATTTGGGTAATAACACAAACAATTTGTCTAATTCCCATTTGGAATATCCATCTAGTCTAATATTCATTCTGGTCTAAATTCAATTGTCTAATACCCATTTGGACTAATGTCATTTGTCTGATATCCATTGGTCTAATATCACTTGGTCCAATCATCCAACTGGGGCTAATATCTCCGGGTCTAATAATACCCATTTGGTCTAATATTCCCATTTGGATATTAAACCCAGAATAATTGATCTTTTTAAACATTGATTTAAACCTGGGATTTAAATATAAAAGCAAAAGTTCAAGAATTATACATATATATACCAATATTGAAATAATTATTGCAAGTGTACCACCCACTTGGGAACTAAAATTGTCACACAAACTCATCCAGGATTTACGAAAAAACAGGGATGGTTTTCCCGGGCTGTTTGAATGCAGAGAACACATTAGATTAGATTAGAAAACAAACACTAGTATGCCTGAAACCAACCCGCAAAAACATTATCCTCCCTCCCTCCCTCCCCACCATCATCTAACATATCCAGCAGCCATCCGCATCCATTTCTCCCCCATCCAGCCACCCAACCATCCAAATCATCATCAACCCAATCCATCCATCCATCGTGCCCATCCATCTATCCTTGGTCCCCATCCATCCATCCTTACCCCATCCACCCATCCCACCACGTCCGTCGTCCGTAGTCCTTCCGTCCATGCATCCGTCTGCCCATCCGTCTGTCCGTACATCAATCCATCACATCATCATCCTCCCATCCATCATCCAGTCCATCCATCCATCATCCAGCCATCATCCTTTCTCCAATCTCCCTCCCGCTCGTTCCCCCTCCCTACCCCTCTCTTCATCTCTTGCTCTCCCTCCCTCTCCCCCCTCTTCATGGTCGGAGGAAAAAAAAAAAAAAGCATCTAACCTGTAAAAAGGTTTGAAGTTTCATTCAAACCTCATAGTGTCGCTTACATTAGGAGATGTGGAAGACCCCCCCCCCCACATGTATGTTGTGTTCAAGTTGTTGTTGTATGAATACTGACTATCTAAAGTTACCGCTTAAAGTCTCGGCTGTTAAGGTTTAACAGCAAATTCAATAAAAAGGGTCAATATCTGTACTGGGATGGGGTCAAATTTTAAAGTGCTGTGATGGATCAAAAGTCCTCAGAAGTTCCCCATCATGTTTATTCTGTTCTAATAGTCATTTTCATTGTCATTGGGACTAGTATATAGTGAGCAGGCCCTACGCAGGGGAACCGTACCCCCCCCCCCCCAAATCCACAAAGGGGAAAACGCACTTTTTGACAATTTTTTGATCAAAAGGTCCAAAATTTAAGAGCAAAAATGACGAAACGAAAAAAGTCACTTTTGGTTGATGACAGTTCAAAACATTGAAAAGGACCATTTAGGGGGGTTAGGGTCCATGTGTCCAAAAAAGTCCACGTTTTTGATGAAGACCCGCCACCCCATGCGTACGGCCCCTAGATAGTGGTTGTGTGGATGTGTGGGTTGCCAGCCACTATTTGGAATTCTAACCAACAAAGTCACCAGTTTGGAGCTTTTTGGATTGCCTAACATTTTCATTTTGTTACATTCACGTTTGGTCTGACTAACTTCACTTGTCGCTCAGCTTGACTCTGCCTTAGTTTGCTTTGTTCATTTTAAGATGGTACATTTTGGTCTGGCCTAAAACTGTTCACCAAGCTTTCAATTTGCTTTGTTTTACCTCCTTCCCTGATGATTATGAGGGCGGACGCCCACCTATTGGTTTTGTCGCCCGAAGTCGAGCTGTCTTATAGTGTAGGCATTTTGTTTACTTTACTATTTGCTTAGGTTAATCCACATAAATTCACGTTTTTAGTCTTGAATGCTACAGTAGAAGGTAGAGCTTGACCAGGCCTGGTTTTGTTTTTGTAACTGAATAAAAAATTGTTTCGCTCATCATGTTTGTTTAAAGGTGCGTGTTCCGATCGTCTTTGAAACTCACTGCAGTACTGATTTACCCCCAAGTAGTGTCGGTTTTGATATCTCATTGTCGTCCTGAAATTTGAGCCCGCAAACCCATTTCATTCCCAAGATATAAACAAAAAACCGCCGTTTTAATAGTTAACCACCTGTTACCCATCAATATTTGCACAGTATTGAATATGGCTTTGCAATATGCATTATTGCTTCTACCATCAAAACCGCATGTTTGTTTCCCAAGGTACTTGATGGGGCGTATGTGCAAGTCCTAGGCTCCCATATCAAGTTAAGAACACAATAAATCAGAACAAGCACATTTAAGTGCTAAGGACAAGCATTAAACGTCAATAATTGCAAGTATGTACAACCCAGCTTGGTAATTAAAATGTCACAAACTATCCATTTTGACTAAAACAGGGCTGGTTTTACATGCAGCTATGTGAAGCACACATGAACTACTTCTATTTTAAATGAATCAAAATTATATAATGATCAAAGACAAAAGGTGGATAACCGTATAGTCCACGCCAGCATTCCAACGAGGGTATTGGCGACAGTGTTCCGCACAAGTCATCGGATACCCCGAGTTTCAACCGTGTGAAATTAAAAGTATAGTTATTTGGGTATAATGCTCAACAAATTTCACTCGTGCATTACCAATATTTCTAGTCTATTTCTTTACCATAAACACGCAGTTGTAATTTAGATTTATAAATTATATATATTTTTAGTTTGCTTTTGCAAATCGATTTGTTTTCACATAATTATATTTAGGATAATAAACAACCAACCAACCAACCAACCAACAAACTAACAAACCCAATCTAATTCTTTGGGAATCCCCAGCAGTGGGGATTTCCTGTTTTATAAATATAGCTACATGTATATCATGACGGGCATGTCGTAAAGGTCAAACGCAGTGCTTCTATGAGATTTTGGCCCGAAATTATGCTCCAGGACCATATGCTCCTGGACCATATGGTCCTGAAGCATATGGTCCTGGCCCCGGGGGTCCTGTAGCATATGGTCCTGGAGCATAAACAATCTGGCAGGAGCATATTTGATTATGCTCCTATCCTGGAGCATATATAATACCGATATTTTACGTCAAATATGTTCCAGGAGCATATATTTGAATATGTTGAATATGCTCCTGGAGCATATTGGAATACACAAATGGTCCAGGAGCATATTTGCCATATGGAGAAATATTCTAAGTCAAATACCGCTCCAGGAGCATATTTGCCATATGGTCCTGCAGCGTGTGCATTCAAATTTGACTTAGAATATGCTCCAGGACCTTATGGTCACCTTATGGTCCTGCACCATATTGTCCTGGAGCATAATTTCGGGCCAAAATCTCATAGAATTAAACGCAGTAGGCCTATCTGCTTAGTGTTTCTGGACTATTTTTTATTTTAATATAATTTATCATGTACACGATAGTGCACTAACTTTATAAATATTTTCATCGGCAATTGTTTTTTTTAAATCCCCAGTGCTTGGCATTATTTTAGGCTATTATTCTACAAAGCAAACCATCACGGATATAACATATATGTATTTATCTACGCACTCATATTTTAGGTGTTCAACTTGCCTTGCATAACCAAAGCAATTTGTACACCTAAAGGGTAACGTAAAAAAACACCTTGCGTTTCCCTTTTATCGACTTTATACCCTGCTTTTTGGTTTCATTAGAAACGAAATATTTCGGCAAAATAAATAACTAAACCATTATCATACGGTGCATACATTGAAGTTTTTTGGCTTTTTCAAAGCCTGTGTGAGTTTCAAAGTCATTTATACTTCATAGGCCCTATACAAGATTGTGCCTAGGGACTTTTGCTCTGTGGGTTGCGATTCCAGCTGTCGGCCCCTTTTTTCAACCCAAATTTGGTATATTTTTTTAATTGGTAGGCCTATGCAGGCGGGTCAAAATCCTATTGGCCGTGAGATCAAGGGAAATATTGTTATTAATACTTCGGCGGAGGAAACCGTTTTCCACTATAAATACTATTAAATATTATAATTACCATTTATTGGGTATGTCAATTGTAAAGGTTGCACATTTTCATGAAAATGAATAAAATGCCATCTCAATAAAGTCACATTATAAAAAATTATGAGTAGTAGGATTTGTATGTGTGGTCATTAAATAAGAAAAGAACATTTTGCTGAAGTGGGATTCAAACCTGCGACCTCTAGATTGCATTACCATGGCCCATGGGTTGCTTAGAAATAGTTGACACTTTTTCACATTCACTTGTTACAGAACAGGTTTCCAATATCAAAACATGTTACAACCCTGCTAGGGCCTGTAGGCCTAGAGACCTTGGGTTTCCAACATTACATACTGTTACTTTTCTCATTGAATCCTTGGGTTGGGGAGTGTGAGTCAAAAAACCTACATTCAGAATAAAAATAGCAGCGATTTGCTAATCCGAAATATCGAAAAAATTATCAAAATTCATATTTTTGTATTTCTGTTACTGGCATGGATACGCAAACATAACCTGCAAGTGGTTGGCTTGAAATCCGTGTATTAAAGACATCAATGCAGTACTTTTATCTGATTCTTTAATTTCTATACGTGCGTATCAAAATTCCGACTTGAGATCAAAAAAGCCATTCTTGGTGAATATCCCAGATTTTAAGCATGATATTGTGCACCATGATCAATACAGTTTGACCTCAAACACAAACATTATTGATCTTTGTTTATTCTGTGCCAGTGTAAACCACAATCAGTTGTTGCTTGTAATTTTGAGACTCTGCTGTATGATTTTGCCGGGAGAACGGTATGACAATGTCCTCAATACTTCATGTTTTTCACTATGTTCGGTGGGTTTTATAAGTTAACCAAATGCTTCCACATTTTTCGATTGTCTTGCATTCGCTGCTAATCCCTTTAAAATATTAAGAATTATTTTTTGCTAAATGTTGCTTGGTATAAGAGGGATAAATAGGATTTTCAGAAAGCCTCAAAACGTTTATATGTGGTTATGAACAGGGAGGGCGGCCAAGAAAATCCAAAGGACATCGCCGATAAGGATGAGGACGCCCTCTGTAGTTTTCATGAACGCAGATGAACGTAACATTCCGCATTTTAAGGGACATGTTTCCCCCCCCCCCCGCAGTTTACATTTTTACCAGTTTTCAAAAAATCCCACTTTAACAAAATTCCCTAAAAGACGGTTTTATGTAAAATTATAATACAGGCCTTCATGGGTACTGAAATTTTCAAAATAGTACCTTTCCCCCCCCAAGAACCACTATAATACCGCTTTGCAAGGATGTGCGTTTATATATTAAGCAAATTTATTATGAGTGGCATTCTGGTTCGCTTGGGGGGAAAGGCCTAATTTTTTTTTGCATTTTTGTTTTTTCTGGTGGGCCTAACACTAGAATGGAATTGCCATAAACAACAACACATATTACAACATACCATGCCACATCACTATGTTGTAAGGTATGCTAATCTACCAAGGGCTCAGTTCAGAGCCTTTAATGGGCACATGTTAACGACAGTCTGCCCTGCATATCCTGGGTATCATAAATCATACTAAATACAAGGTGATGTATTTTTCAATACCATGGTTAAATGAAAGCTTTTGAACTTTGCCATGGGAATTGTGATTTTAATTAGCTCATAGCGCTATCTAGCTTGCTCATGATATAAATAGCGCGGTCTGGGCCATTGTGTTTTATCCATAGTCGCTTGTGGGGTGTGAAGACAGTTATAAAATCCAAATCCTCAGTAAGCATAAGCTAATGGTATTTGGGTATTGTTTAATTAAGGGGCTGCCTCGTGTAGCCCCTTTGTAGTTTATGAAGGATAAAAGGCATGTATATACGTCACTTACAAGCCCTATAACAACGGGCAGCTATTCAACATCCTTCTTTTCTCTTCATTTAAGTAATAAATGGTCATTGGAATGGAGGAATCCTAAGCCTTTGCTTTTTCCAAGAGCATGCCCTGAACTTTCTCAGACTTTTGGGTCATTTTTTCTTGATACAAATGTTATTTTGGGGATAAAAAACACATTGCGTACATGTTAAAAGTAGTGTAAACCCAACTCAACTTGATTGGTGAATATAACTATGATGATAGAGGGCCTCCTTCTCCTCTTAACCGCAGTCCTTTCCAGACTCGCCATCCTGGTGAATTAATGAATGAGGCTTGGACGCCACCGCCTGGTATGAAACAAAGGGCTTGCTGGGTTTACGGCGGTCCGGAAGTGTGTAGTCTGTGTCACAGACTCGAAAGTTATTATCTAAATTGGTACTGCGCGCGAGAGATTAACGTTATCAGTTCCGTCATAGAGAATTGTGTAATGAAACAAAATCTCAAATATCTCCGAAAACAAATGGGGGGTTCTATTGAAAGTTTGCATCAGAAGGTCGTTACTATGTTTTATTTAAATATGTATCGTAATTGGGTCTGACCTATAGAACCTAGCGAGAAAAATTGAACGTTTTTGTCGGGTACTACTTCGGTACTCGCAGACACGGAAAGTTAACACTTCAATATCTACTACGGGCGAATCTATTTGTCCCACAATGCCTTTCGTATATTCCAGTCTTGAGAATTTTCAAATCTATGAAAAAAATAAAAAACTTTTTATTTTCATATTGAAACAGGATATACTAACTTACCGGATCGCCGTACACCCTCATAGAAGTGGAAGTGGGCTAATTACCAGGGGATAAATATGAGTCCTACAAATTTTCTCAAATTCTTGGAAAATTAGGAAAATTCCATCAATCGGAAGTCAAGATTTTCTAAAAATTCTTGGAAATGTAAGCACAGATTTTCAATTTGCTAAAAAGGTCAACATTTTGAGGAAAATAAGTTTGGCCTAAAATCTGCATCTTGGGTAAGCTATGGTCCCTTTTTTTGTAAAATTGGTACAGATTTGGGTACTCACTTCGCTCTTGGAGTCGCATCTCTACCCACCCAACTTGAAGACCCCCCCCCCCCTTGATTAGACCCATGGGAGCATTCTATTGTTTACTCATTTTGATTATTTCAGTTAAGCACAGTACTTTATAGTTTGATTGGCAAAGAACCCTTCCATATTTACCCTCTTATATATTTACATGATACAAATTTATTTTAATTTGGCCTTGTTGGATCAAAACGTAATAAACAGGTAAATAATAACATTTTATGTTGCAATGTAAATATATGAAGGGGGTACAATGGAAAGTCTGCTGTTTATTCGAGCATCACCAAAACCAATGACCTTTTGGTCTAAAACAACACTGGTACCAAATGTCATAAAGGATAAAAAAGGACACACCACTGGACTTCAAGGCGGGTTTGGAAGTTTAAAAAAAAAAATTCATCCCAAAACATTGGTCATGCATTATAAATAATATTGTTACCCCATCAAATTTGCATGAGAAATTGTGGTTTTGACGTAGCATTACACGGTTTTTCGCACTTTGCCCTACCCCCCCCGACAATGGATATACGACGTACTGTCATTAACACTTACATATACAAATGTTTACCCATCAACTATATTTTACTTTTTAAAAACTATTGATCATACCTATAAGCATTAAATAAATTTCAAATTGTTTTTTATATCAATTTGCATGGGAAAATGTGTTTTGGAAAGCAAACATCCCAAGTTTCCATGCTTCCCTCCACCCCCAACACTTGATATAGGCCCTACACTGTTAGAACAAAATTATCAAGGCAGTTGTTTAAATTTTAAAAAAAAACACTGTTTACCCTGGTCATCCGCCAACATTGTTTGAAAATTAAGCACTTGTATTAAATTAACACCTTGTTTTAAAAAAAAAATTTAAACAGGTTGAGCGATGACCAGGGTAACAGCAGTTGGTTAAAGATTGCGAGTTTTGTTTAAAAATTGGTTGAAAACTGTAACAACCTTGTTTAAGACAACCTGTTATAAAAACAAACTAACCTGTTGTTTAAAACTTAACAACGTTGTTTTTAAAACTTAAACAACGTTTGTTTTTAAAACTTCACCAACAACACTTTAAACAACCCTTTTTTAACAGCAAATTTTTTAAACCAGTGGCGAATCTCTCCACTAACAACACTAAGCTTTTTCAAACAAAACTTAACCTCATCAACTATATTTTATTACTTTTTAAAAACTGATCATACCTATAAGCACTATAGTGACTCATTTAGAGATTTCAATTGTTTTTCATCAAATTTTGGAACATGTGGTTTTGGAAAGCGCACATTGCAAGTTTCTGCGCACCCCGGAAACCCACCCCGCGCGCTACTTGGCTATTAGCTGAAACCCCATCCCAACTACAAAAAATACGACCGTTCGTGTCACCCTTCTCAAAAAACAAAACAAAAACAACAACAACAAAGCAAGTAGGCCACAAACAAATCCAGCCTATGACTTGTATGGGAAAAAACCTGCCCTAAAGCAAGAAAAAACATGGCCATGACCCAAACTTCCAAACCCCTTGAAGTCTAATGGTGCGTCCCTAAGATTACTAAGGCCAAACATGCTTGAAATGAAGTTTCAAACTTTTGATGAAATAACCGCAAATATCCCTGTTTTTGTTATAGGCCTTGTAAATTCGTTTTATGTAATAAAATAATGAAATGACGTAACTAGTGAATAATGAAACTCTCCGATGAATTTGGTGTTCATTGGCTAACTTTTCATATATATTTCTATTTACAGAGCATTTTTACCTAACTATTCAACCGTATTCCCGTTTTGTTCTTGAATGCCTACCGGGTACAGCTGGACAGCCTGTTTTTGCTTTGTTTTTGTAATAAAAAAGTGTCAACTTAAAAATATTGTTTCGCTCATTTCTGTATGTTTTGAATTAAGTGGCTGAAGAGCAAGGCAAAGTATATATTCCACATCTGGGCGTGCAGTGAAATTGCAAGTAGTATCCCCAGCTTGGTAATTAATCAAGTCACTTCCATTTTTTAACTAAAACAGGGCCTGTTTTGCATGCAGGACACCTTGAACAAACACCAGTATGCCTGAAACCAACCCGTAACCTATCCTCCCTCCCTCCAAGTTCCTCCCTCCCTCCCCATCGACCCATCCATCCATCCATCCATCCTCCATCCATCCATCCATCTACCCATCCATCCATCTTCCCACAACACGCCCGACACCAAAACGGGGGTGAAGGCGCAGAAAAGCAAAAAGCAGTGTACTGGAAAGGCTAATCCATCCACCCATCCCCCAATCTATTCCTCACCCCATCCATCCATCCATCCCTTGTGCCATCCACCTTACCCATCCATTCCATTTCATCCATCCCTCAAATCCACCGTGCCGGCCGTCCGTCCGTCGCAGCGTCCGTCCTTCCGTCCGTCCGTCCGTCCTTCCGTCCATCCATCCATCCATCCTCCATCCCTCCATCCATCCATCCATCCATCCCAAACCACCCAGCACACCCCCCCATCCACCCATCCCCGTCCGCCATTATATTTAACACCCACCCCCCCCCCCCCCATCCCCCCATCCACCAATCTATCCCTCACCCCATCCATCCATCCATCCTTCCTTCCCGCTCCCGCACTTTTTGCAGCCCTGCCCATCCCCATCCTTCCACCCCCCCGGGGGGGGGGGGCATTGTATTCAGGTGGATATGATGCGTGCCAAGAACGCGTAAAAAGGGTCTCTTTTTTTTTCACAGGCGCTGTAGCGCGTACCTTGATTAGGGTGTTCAAACAGCAAAATATGGAAAAAAGGGTAGGTTTTTTCATAACCCTGAAATTGTGATGATGTACGCGAGATCAAAATCATCAAAATATTGTAATTTGGACGTAAGCACCCGAGCAAAGGAGATACTAAGGGTATATTATCAAACAATCCCTTGCCTTAACTTATTTCGGTACAAAAACTTAAAAAAATACTTGTTTATTGTAGCAAAAACATACAAAACATGCTTGTTAGGGTATGTTTTTTTTAGTCCGGTGAAATATTGTTTAGGGTGCATTTCGGAAGTCCATGTTCACGCATCATACTCCACCTTTGGAATACAACTGCCCCTCGGGATCCATCCCCATCCCTTTTCATGGTCGCAGGAAAAAAAAACCATTTTATTCAGATCCGAGGTAAACACACAAAAGGAGGTGTGAAGCAGACAGAAACACTTCTATTTTAAATAGAATCAAAATTCTAATTTGATCAATCCAAAACAAAAGTGGATAACCGCTTGGTCCACGCCAGTATTCCACCTAGGGTATTGCCGACAGTGTGCGCATCCATCGGACACCCCGAATTCAACCGTGGTGATAGTATAGTTTTGGGTAGGCCCTATCATGACCCATCGGTTTTGTGAAGGTCAAATGCAGTATCTGCTTAGTGTTTCTGGGCTGTATTGATTTTAAACATTCATCATGCTACACGATAGTCCATTTCGGTTTTTTCTGGCTAAAGCGGTGGGTTGGTGATTTTTTGTTTTGTGTGTAGTTTTTTTTGGTACTAACTTTCTAAATAATTTTAAAATTGTCATCGGCAATTGTTTCCTGAAAATCTCCAGTGCTTGACGACATGATTTAGGCTATTATTCTACGAAGCAAACCGTCACAGATGTAACAGCGAGGATTTATCTACGCACTCTTATCACGGGGTTCAGGTGCTTGCAGTACCAAGGCAAATTGAACCTCTAAGGGACCGTATAGCGTGACACCGCGTTTACCGATTCCCTGTTACCGCCTTTATACACCTGTTTTTTTTTTTTGGTTTCATTAGAAGAACGAAATATTTCGACAAAATAAATCAATAAACCAATATTCATACGGTGCATACATTGGAGTTTTTCACTTTTAAAAACAACTGTTTTTTGAAAGTTCGCCGCACGAAAAGCACTGGCTCCCTCATCATATGGAGAGGTTGGTACTTCGTATAGGACCCACAAAGCTCTACAAGATTGTGCCTCATTGACTTATGATATGTGGGTTGCGATTCCAGCTGTCGGACCCTTTTTTCAAACCCAAATCTGGTGTAATTTTGTTTTAATTGGGTAGGCCAAAAAATATTAATGCATTAGGGTAAAAATCCTAATTTTCGGGGCTATTTTGTCGGTATTAGCTTTGCGGGTTAGGGACATGGGTTATAAAGAAAATTCTCTTTTAATCAGGCCAAGAGTCATGGCATATTCAGCGGAGTCTTTCCACCACTAACTCAATAAGGTTAATTCTTTTTTTATTCTTAAATTATATTAAACAGATTGAAAGTCAAAATTGCACGAAAGCCTGCTTTTGTTAATCTTTGTTCATACCCAGTGCATTAATTACACTTAATAAGCTAAAATACACATTTTTATATGAAATACCTTATGCGTCTTTAATCATTGAACAATTACAATAGACAAATTTGTTACTTTTTGTCATACATATATTTTAAATGATATGATGTGAACTCTGCAAAATATACCACGCGTCTGAGCTTTTTTCTTTTTGTCTTTGTAAATAAATTCATTCTTCACGCAAAGAACATGCAAGTGATATAGGCCGATCAATAGCAAATCATGGAGAAGGCCTTTGTAAACCTTATGACCTAACGGGTTTGTTTTGTATGATTAATGTGATTTTTAACTTTCACATAACCACAAAATAGGCTATTTTAATGGCAATACAATTTGGAAATCAATATGATATTTGTTATGTATAGAAATCGTAGTATTTCCTTGTCAAATCCAAGAACAGCAAATTTTTTGCTACTAGCCTTATAGATGTAAGTGCCTTAATTTTTAATCTGCAAGGTGGACCTATATGCTCCAGGGTCGCGGGTTTTTCATAGAGGGCTGTGAGCCGGCCTATGTAAAACTTTATGACTACTCGGTGTATTATTAAGGTGATTTTTAACTTTCACATAACCACAAATATGGCTAAATTTAATGGCAATAAATTTTTACTCAATATAGTATTGTTATTTATAGAAATCCTGAGTTATTTCCATTTCAAAATCCAAGGACAGCAAATGTTTTGCTAGTATATATTGTAAGTACCCTAATTTAATCTGCAAGGTGACATAATGCTTCCAGGTTTTGTCGCGTGTTTTGCATTAGATGGTGAGAATCTTTAAACACACAATTTAATTGAGAGTTAACTCTAACTTCTTTGCCTTTTGGTTTCTTTCCTAATATCTCACTGTAAAAACTTTGCATGTTTGTAAAACTGACTTCATTTAAACTTTTGTGTCAAATGCTAAGACTTCCATTTATGTTTGTGTAAAATCACTCATTATGTTGCTTGCAAATGGTTGGTATCGCATCACGAGAATATTATTTCTTCATTTGTCCCAATATCGATTAAGCATATTGTTAAGACAGGTCAAAGTCCACACAGAGCCATTGCTTGATAGCAATAACATGGGACCAATATACAAAGCATTGTTATATCAGACAGTCAATTCACAAAGACTATGCACCATTGATATGGTTCACATGGACACCAGATCAAAGGTGGGTTTTGACCTTGGTTGCTGGTTCGAAAAAGTTCAGGAACCTCACAAGGTAAGACAAATTACTGGGGAGAAAACAGTGAACCATTGCATGTATTCATCCGCATGAAAATAGCAGAATGGTAATAATATTTGTGCAATCACATGACGAATGTTCAGCTATCTGCTTTTCGTCAATTGGTCCAAACAGGAAAGTGGTGTCTTTGTATGTTAGAAGGTGGGTAAGTCACACCTTTAATACAAAATTCCACTAATATTCATCAATGTAACTCGAACACCAAATACAAACTTTCAACCATTGGCCTTCAAATTAGGCTAATCTCATCCCACTTATAATACTATAAACAATCTTTTAAGATTTTTAACCATTAAAATATTGTTAACACCCCAGTTTCACATTCAGTAATATGTGCCAAGCCACAAGGTTACATATTCGGCAGATTGTTTTTTTACCTTGCCCAAGAGATAGCCAGTGCATGCATTATAATCATATTAACCTTGGCTTCAGATAGCAGTATAAGGCCACCTAGATTGGTTGTATGTCAGTTGAATTTTAGGCTGGATCAACAGGTTCAACAGTTAAAGCTTATCACTATTATTAGTGGTTATTTGAACCCATTGTGTGAACATTGCATTGCTGTGAATGAGAACTAGCAAAAGCAAACCACTCTCTTTAGCTGCACCTGGGAATGGGTGCCTACAGTACCACAGGTACCAAGGCACAGGGGATTATTACACTGTGGAGGATATTGGTGGCAATACAGTTAAAACAGACTACCCTTGGGCCAGAAAGGAAAGAAAAAGGGTCTCTTACAGGAGAGTGTACGCGGCGTACATTGATTAGGGTGTCAAAAAAACAGCAAACCCCCCCCCCCCCCCCCCCCCGCAAAATATGGAAAAAAAGGTATTGTTTTTTTCGTTACCCCCAAAATTGTGATGTACGCGAGATGATCAAATCTAAAAAAATTGTAATTTGGAAGTAAAGAGCAATGAGCCAAAGTTAGATTAATAAGGTGTTATTATCAACACATGCATTGCTTACTTGTGGAAGGTCGCCAAAAAACTGCCCAAAAAGAAAAGACTTGTTTATTGGTATGCAAACATGACAAAAAATGCTTGTTTAGGGGATGTTTTGTAGATGGTGGAAGGATAATACTTGTTTAGGGTGTTGAATTTTGGAAGTCAATGTTCACACGCACATATCACCTTTGAAATAACGGGCCCCCGGGAATGGATATTGCCACGCTATTGTCTAACCATAACTTCATAAGAATTTCCAAAGGCATAGTTTGTTTTATTTTTACTACTTCTACTTCCAAAAGATTCTCTAAAAACAGCAAAAAACGGAATTCGGGTACAGGGAGAAATATTAAAAGTGCTCCGATATATGGATAAGAAATGGTGCAAGTATTGATGAGAGCTTAATAGGATCAAAATAGAAATGTTTCTTTCAACGTCTTCAAATGTGTGAATGTCTTAAATATTATTATCATTTAAACTTATCTGAAAGAAGGAGCAGTCGGCAAGTCTGTTGGCGCCATTGAACTCTTACCTAGAAAAGAGAGCATCCAATGACCACTACTACAATGGTATCCCAGGGAGGTAAATACATAGGAAAAAGAGGTGGGCCATGTCCACCAGTTAAGATTTGGCCCCACACCCAGTAACATTCAGTCTGCCAATGACCCAAAATGGCTCACCCAGCCCAGTTAATTATTTGACCAAACCCAGTGAGTAAATATCTGGCACCAACAAACATAAGATTGATGAAGTTGCAGTATTGCAATAGTCACGGAGCAATTAAAGCAATATCCTGAATAGGCGGTGTATGACTCTACACCTAACAATTATGGTATTCAGGGTAGTTGGAGTGACAAACTTTACTAAGGCCTATTAATTAAATGAAGATTACCATCATATTGTAATGGATTGGAATATGCTGAAATTCCTGCCTGTTGTGTGTATAATACAAAAAATAATGGTCACCTCGTGACTGGGAGCAAGTAAGCTGGTGAAACACTAAATACAAATGGCATATACAAGTCCAAACAAAATGTTAAGTTGTTTGCATTAAGTAGCTCAAAAACCAAAATGCAACTGCACTTTTGTTATTGTTTTATTTTAGAGCATACCAAATGTCGAGTCAAACTATATAGTTGTAAATCATGTTTTACTGTATAATTATTAATTTATAAAACCCAAGGATCACCTGTATTAAAAGTAATAATATCTCTGGCATTTATAGTTCAAAAAGCCCAATTTTCTGAATTCATTAAATAAAAAAAAAAATGCAGTTAAATGGCTCCAAAATTCAATTTTGAAACCAATTTGTTTTTGTTCCTTTTTGTTTTTGCTTAATCATCACTCTAGTATAACTTAAAAATACTATTCTTTTTCACTATACCAAAAAGTTGAGCAGCAATATCATATCTTCAAAGGATTATTAGTATGCATTATTAGTATGTAAAGTTGCTTTGTCTCTGTCTTAATTTGTTCATTGTTCTGTAAGGTGCTGTGTTCTTTGTAGAGCGCCATATAAATGCTTATTATTAGTATATTATTATTATGAAAACATATAGATTTGATCTTATTGGACTCCAGGGCAAGGGGTCTCAGTATTGTATATGATTTGATGTAAGTGGACTGACACTGAATAAAGGCTCACTCAGCTGCCATGAGTCAATAAAATGGGTTATTGTATCAAATTAGTTTTGTTTAATTGTTACAATCTGCCACTACTAAAATTGTCAAATGAGCGATGTTTAGTGAACATCAGAAAGCGTGTTCGTGCGATGAGTGATTTGTTTCTTGCCATTTTTTGTATTGTTGGATTTGTTGTCAAATATCTTGTGGATTAATTTTTTTATAGTAAAAATTTAAAAAATAATAAATTTGTGAATTACGAATAAAAGAATAAATGTTTTAGTAAAAAAAATGCATATGTCAATCAAATCAAATTTTATAATGAAATTTAGGTTTCTGAACAAACACACCAGATTCATAGCAAATGAGTTGAAAGCCTTATTTACTACTAAGGTAATTTTACAATACAAATCTATCTGAAATAAAATGCACAACTGTATTATATAAATATGAAGAGCTCATTTCCAAAAGGGCCTTATATAATACTTGAAGTCCTGTCTCATGTAATTTCATAGTGCAGTGATACTCTTAGTTATGCACTCAATACCACCATATCACAACCCTTTAATACAACATTAAAGAGACACGAGATTTTTTTTTCGATACAAATTCTCTAAATTTGATTGCTTGTAGAACGTTTGAAAGTTTTATTTGAACAAACAAACGGAAAAGAAAACCAAAAACATTATTTTGAACTTGGTTTTCTGTCTACTCAGCCCCAAAGAGAAACATACTAAATCTTTTTATACATAAAGACGGGGTTGGGCTTATTCACTTCAGTTGTAACTTAATACATTGTTAAGCATTCTACATATGTAAAAAAAAGTTTTGAAAAAATGGAGTGCACTTTTCTGGAAATGTCCTCGTGTCTCTTGATGTTGTTTAAAAGTATACATTCAGTAAATCTTGTTACAGATAACCCACTGTTAGATAATAAGCTTTTCATTGTTGTTTTGTTTTAATAATAGCAAATTTGTTGAGGAATTCTGGAAAATAAAATTGGCCCACCCAGATAATTATTTTTCCATATTTTTGGGTCAATTAATTAAACTTGGCCCACCCAGTAAATTATTCTTATTTACCTCACTGATGGTACCGCAGTACCAGGTGGTGTGTGCAAAGCACAGAATCTCAACATTTTTGTATCAGATAGCAGTCAGCAAGCCTGTTGCATCTATGGATTGTTATCTATAGAAGAAAGTAGTCAACTATTCATAGTTGCAGGGATCTATGAATTCTTAGCTATATAGAAGAGAGCAGTCGACAAGTGTTGGATCTACCGACTCTTATCTATAGAAGATAGCAGTCAGCAAGTGTGTTGGATTTATTGACTCTTATAGAAGATAGCAGTCAAAAGGTCTGTTGGATTTATTGACTTATCTATAAAAGAGCAGTCAACAAGTCTGTTGGAACTATCAACGCCTATCTAAAGAAAATATTTGTCAATAAGTCTGTTGGATCTATGAATGCTTATCTATAAAAGATAGAAGTCAACAAGTCTGTTGGATCTATGAATTCTTTTCTATAGAAGATAGCAGTCAACAAGTTTGTTGTATCTATTGACTCTTATCTATAGAAGATGTCAACAAGTCTGTTGGATCTATTAATTCTTATCTATAGAAGAAAATAGTCACCAGTCACCAAGTCTGTTGGATTTATTGACTATTATCTATAGAAAATAGCAGTAAACAAGTCTGTTGGGTCTATGAATTCTTATCTATAGAAGAGAGCAATCAAGAAGTCTGTTGGATCTATTGACTCTTATCTATAGAAGATAACAGTCATTACGTTTGTTGGGTCTATGAACTCTTTATAGAAGACTGCAGTCAACAAATCTGTTCGATCTATGAACTCTTATCTAGAGAAGATATGAGTCACCAAGTATGTTGGACCTTGCAACTCTTATCTATAGAAGATAGCAATCAACAAGTCTGTTTGACCTATATGAACTCTTAATCTAGAGAAGATAGCAGTCAACAAGTCTGTTGGATCTTGACAGCAGCCAATAGGTCTATTGATAGAAGATAGCAGTCAACAAGTCTGTTGGATCTATGAATTTTTATCTATAGAAGATAGCAATCAATAAGTCTGTTGGATCTATGAATTCTTATCTATAGAAGATAGCAGTCAAATCTGTTGGATCTATGAATTCTTATCTATAGAAGATAGCAGTCAATGAGTCTGTTGGATCTGTGGACTCTTATCTAGAGAATATAGCAATCCACAAATCTGTTGAATCTAATAATAATAACCAGTTTTTATATAGCGCTTAGAGCGGCACTGGCACATTTTCACAAAATATGAAATTTCTTCAATTTGCTCTCAAATGATAGTCTAGGCCATTGGAAAAATATAGATACATTTTGCACATAAAAATGACATACTCAAAAACAGATAGGGATGTTAATAAGAGTTAAAAAGACATGCATGTAATTTGTAGGCTAACAAAATTTAAGTTTTCCATATATAGACTTGTACTCATTGATATTAAAACCACAAAGGTCATAGACCGGTCAAACAGGGTGCATGCCGTGGGAAACATGCATATGGCATGCGTTTGCATGCCATACCATGCCATTAAACGCTATTTCCGTCGTCTTCTGAATTAATGTCGCTGGCGACATTAATGATAAAATTGTTCCGTTCTGGAGGACGCTGATTTGGTCTTAATCATTTCAGGTGAGGGCTAATATATATAAAAGCTTTACAACCATGCAAAAATATTGATTATGAACAATCTTGAGGGCGCACTATTTTTCAAATGTGCCAGTGTCTCTTTAAATCCCTGTAAACAGGCTCAAAGCGTTGTTGCCAATTATTATTACGCCGCCTTCAAGAAATCGTCACTATCATTTCGCTTCATTTAGGCGGCTGCTCACGGACATGCCTTACAAGTGCACAAGCCTATCAGCACTTAGATTGTAATTTCACTTGGGTCGATGAGGCAAATGAGATTAAGTACCTTGCCAGGGACACAAACACGTTGACCACAGTGGGGCTCGAACTCACAATTTTAACGGTCAAATGATCAAGAGTCATGTGCTTTTCTACTGGACCACATAAGCTCTCTATGGATATCTATAGAAGATAGTAGTCAATAAGGCTGTTGGATGTATCAACACCTTTCTACAGAAAATAGCAGTTGACAAGTCTGTCGGACATATGAACTCTTATCTATAGAAGGTAGCAGTAAACAAGTCTTAGATCTATTAACTCTTATCTAAAGAAGACAGCAGTCTGTTTGATCTATGAATTCTTATCTATAGAAGATAGCAGTCAACAATTCTGTTGAATCTATTGACTCTTATCTAAAGAAAGCAGTCTATTTTAACTATACAATGTACAATTACACTTGCCCATGTTGAAAATATACCGTGTTTCATGTTATGATTTTCCAAGAATTTAAACCAACTTGGATCTGTTAATTTTGTCAAACTCAGACTGCAAATTTTTCTAATGGAGTGGAATCTAATTTAGGGACATTATCAGATTTTGGTTTTTTGTTTTTGTAAATGAAACTAATGACATAATAAAAGCTATAGTTTTAATAAGAGCTGTTCTTAAATTGGGATGGCCCGATGGCGATTTAGTCATCTACTTTTCATCTTGATTGAATTACCTTGACCAAAAATACATCGGTCCTCGGACCGCTTGTGTCGCCTGCCATCGCGGTTAGTGAATGATAGGCCTAACATGACCTTTGACCTTGATATGTGACCTTTGACCTCATCAACAAATGAGGGATCTTACGGCGGTCCGATAAGTACGCAATTCCTGTTTCTAAAATTGAAAAAAAAATTGAAACCAGTGTTTGAAAATTTTCAAGACTGGAATAATACCGAAAGGCATTGTGGGAAAAATGGATTCGCCCGTAGAGATTGCGTGTTAATTTTCCGTGTTTGCGAAGTACCCAATAAAAACGTTCAATTTTCTCGCTAGGTTCTATAGGTTCAGACCCAATTACGATACATATTTAAAACAACACATAGTAACGGACCCTCTGATGCCAAAGCTTCCTTAGAACCCCTCCATTTTCCGGAGATATTTGAGATTTAGTTTCATTTACACACATTCTCTACGACGGACTGATAACGTTAATCTCTCGCGCAATACCAATTTAGATAATATCTTTCGCAGTCTGTGACACAGACTACACACTTTCCGGACCGCCGTAGAGGGATCTCATGTTGCACCTATGATTCAAGTTTGGTTCCAATTGAACTTCAACTTTTCAAATGAGGTCAATTTGACATTTTCAGCCTATTTTACAACTTGACCTCACATGACCTTTGTATGCGACCTTTGACCTCATCGACAAATGAGGGATCCCATGTTGCCCCAATGATTCAAGTTTGGTTCCAATAGACCATTTGCACAATCCCCGAAATACATCTCGTTCGGTGCCCATTTCCATCCGGGAACTTATACCAGCTTCAAGTCGGCTAAAAACATACGGTTAGGAGCGTAACAATAATACCAAAAAACTATAGTTGTGTAATCGTCCGTCAAGTGACAAGTAGGGCACAGTTACGATCGAAAATATCACGTTTTGTCGTGAATTTCAACACCAGTGCCTCGATTGTTTTTTGTTCCTTAGCTATTCTTCTACATTTTTGTAAGATTAACTTCACGTAAAAAGGTACTTTGTATTGTAATTTTAGGCACTGTTCGGTGACGCGAACGAACAACAATTTTTTTGTAAACATGACCTCTGATACAAGTTCCCGGATGGAAATGGGCACCAAACGAGATGCATTTCGGGGATCGTGCAAATGGTCTATTGAACTTCAACTTTTCAAATGAGGTCAATTTTACATTTTCAGTTTACAACTTGACCTCACATGACCTTTGACCTTGATATGTGACCTTTGACCTCATCAAAAAGTGGGGGGTGCTATGTTGCACCTGTGACCCAAGTTTGGTTTAAATCCATCAAAGTATGAGGATATTACAGGCAAATGTTAACCCTTTTTCACAACAGACATCATCAACAACAGACTACAGACATCAACAACAGACAACAACAGTGGACAAAGTGATCCCTATGTGTCTTCCGTTCCTGCCTTAGGGCAGGCGACACAAAAATCTTGTTACCAGAGTTTCGTGCCGATATTTCAATCCATTTTGATGTTAGAGCTAAGACCGTGATTTTGTAAGCTCTATGGTCTGATTTGCAGGAAACCTTACTATACCAATAACCATTAAGACTTCAGGCACTCATATTGTTTGATACGCTCAAGCTTTTAAAGGTGCAACAAGCAATTTTGGGGACCCATATATTGTGTCATATGTAGTGATTCATATAAGATAAGATCCCAATAGATTTCTTACCTTTGCTTTGGTTACAGAAATGCTTTGAAAGTGAAAACAAAAGTGATTTTGATTTGCTTAAAGGTGCATTTTGTGATTCCAGCACCTTCTGTTTTATTCATTGTTCACTAGATATCCTTGAGAAAAGCTTATTCACAACTTCACAGCTGATCCCATCATTGTGGTTTTGTGTTATGAGCAAATGCTTGTTTCCCACGGTCCCATAGGCCACAGTGCTATAATTTCTGTCTGTTTACAGAAAGAAAATACAAAATTGCGAATTTCTTACAGACGCAACAGAATTTGCACGTAAAATTTGGCACACATGGATTACTAATGGTAACAGTTCAGATGATATGAAAATCTCAATTTTTTTAGGTAAGTCTGGGGAACGAGGCCGTGGATCACAAATGCCCCTTTAATTTCAATATAAACATAGGCTGAATTTAGTATTTGCTCCTATAAGAAATTAGAGATTCCACAATTTTTGTACCAAAGAAATATTTTTCAGCTTAATCCTCTCACATAGGGACATTTCTGATAAAAAGCTTTAAATTAGTGCAAAAATCAGAATTTTAACATTTTTGGGGGACACCTGTTATGTGAAATTTCTCATTGCACCTTTAACTATGGATCAAAGACTTGCTTCCAATTTTGTTTGGTTAACTTGTCTCAGCTTTAAAGGTGCAATGAGAGATTTCAAGTCATCCATATTGTCTGTGATATGTAGTAATTTCATATAGATTACACTCAATTTATTCCCTACCTGGTATTTGGCTACAAAATAACTTAAAATGAAAACAAAAGGTGATTTGTATATGCTTATATTCAATAGAAAACATAGGCTGAATTTTGTATTTGTCTGTAGGAAATAGGAAATTTCAGGTTTGTACAAAAGAAAGAAACGTTCTCAGCTAATCTTTTCAGATGGGATTATTCTTGATAGAAAAGCCTTTTAAACAGTTGCAACCAAATTAGAATGTTCAAATTTTTTAGCCACACCTGTAAGGACATCGCTCGGATATGGAGAGAAGGAGGCCCTCGATAATCATAGAGTTATATTTCACATTCAATTTTGAGTTGGGGTTTCGACAATCTACTTTATCATGTACCAGGTGTTTTTTATCCCCAAAATACACTTGTATCAAGAAACAAACATGGAAACAAAAAAAAAAAGTCTGAGAAATTTCAGGGCATGCTCTCTGGAAAAACAAGCTTAGAGCATGCCTCCATTTCAATGACCATTTCATTAATATTAATGAAAGAAACAGGAAGAAGTTTGCACAGTCTGCCCTTTGTCATGGAGCTTGAAGTGATGCTTATTGATAGACTTGGGCCTTCAAAGCTTGTAAGAGACTATATGAGGCAGCCCTTTTATAACAATACCCCCCAAATACCTATTAGTATGCTGCTAGATAGAGTTGGGATTTTAACCGTCCTTCAACCAAGGCAGACTCAGGAATACAACACAATGGCCAGGACCACATATTTATATCATGAGCAAGTTAACTACACTATGAGCTAATAAAAATTACAATTCCCAGGAGCAGTTCAGGATAACTTGTCATTCACCATGTATTGAGAAAATATCCCTGTATTTATGGTACCCAGAACTTGCATGGTCAGAGGTTGTTAACATGTGATCAGTCCAAGGCTACCTGAAACAGAGCCCTTGGTAGATTAGAATGGCCTTTACCACAAGTGATTGGAGGGTGTGTTGTAATGTGTAAAAGTTTTTTCATTGTGTTTTTTGGCAATTCCCATTTAGGGTTTCCGCCCCACCCCCCCAGAAAACAAAAATGCAAAAAATGAGGTCTTTCCCCCCAAGACACCAGAACGCCACTCACATATATATGTTTGTATTTCGCGTTAAAGCCTGGCAACGCGGCATTGGGTTTTTGGGGGGGTGGGGTGGAAAGAGGTCAAATATGGAAAATTCAACAATTTACCCATTGAAGCCCTGGATTAAACTTTATCATAACACGACTTTGGGGAATTAGAGAAAGTGAGACTTTTGAAAACCAAAAAGGTAAACTTGGAGCATTGTCGCTTTATTATGCCAAACGTTTCACCCTGACCCCACCCAGATGCAACACCACCCGACCCCCTCCAAGACCCCACACAACCCCATCCCCGACGCACCCCACATCGCCAAACACCCTACCATGCCCCATCCCCCATCACTCCAAAATGCAATCAGCGGAGCAAACAAAAAATCACAATTAAAACTATGCCAAAACACCTCACACCCTGACAACTACCCAACATCCCCAACAACGCACCCACCCCAACACACAGACTGCCCACTACCAAACACCGCCACCCTGCACCATCCACAACACCCCACCCTTCCCCCTCCCCAAACACCCCACCCCTGCCCCCTCCATATGATCACACCCACAGATGTATGGTAAGTAGTTTTGCATGTAGCAAAGATATTACGCATAGTTATTAATTAAGCTCATTTGCATAATCTAAGCCGCCCATGTATCTAGAACTTTCAAAATAGCAAAGAAGATGCGCACCATAATGGGTTTTGTGCAGTGAAGGAATTTTGCATATCCGATGTACCGTTCAAAAATTATCGCGACTAAGCTGATTTTTGCCATACTTAATTAGTTCAGTTGCCATTAAATTGTAACTTTTCGAAAATCGCCCAACATCTAATCAGACCGAGAACTCTTTATCCCGCTTCATTCCACCAAGGTACATCACTATAGCCATTAAGGACTCCAGATAACTTGCACACAATCCTTGCATGGAAAAAGGGGGTCTATCATTTTGAATCCGGCAAATAAGATAATTAAGATTCATGAATATGCAAATAATGCAGCCAAAAGCTACAACATGATATTTCTGGCACTCACTCATCACACTACCAAGTAGAAGTTAAACGCGATTACGTTTAGCCACAGCATTTTTCAAAAAAGGGGTAAACCGAAATGTCTGAAAAATAGCAAATAGCTAATTAAAAATACATGAATATGCAAATAATGCAGGCCAAAAGCTACAATAATATTTTTTGCTAATACCGCGGGTATTAATTACAAACTTAATAAAATTAAAAAAAAAGGGGGATGGGGGGGGATTTTTTTTATTTTTTGCCTTTTTTAAGCATTTTTTAAAAAGTGTTAACCGAGTCATACGGACGGACAGACATACGGACACAGAGAATTTGGACTCGTAGTGCCTCCTGAAACATTCTTCAGGCCGACACAAAAATGGTATTTGAGGGTTATTGAGGACAATTTGTCATACGGTCTCCGCAATATGGACAAAACCAGCGACGGGGGGGGCGTCTCAAAATCTGTACTAAACAGCTGATTGTGGGTTTACACCAGTACAGCAGACCAGATAAACAAAAATCAATAATGTTTGTGTTTGAGGTCAACTGTATTGATCTTGGTGACACCAATATCCAATAAAATCTGTGATATTCACCGGGGGGAGGCAGGCCTTTTTTATCCTAGCGGAATTTTGATACGCCACGTATAGAAATTACAGAATCGGATAAAAATGCATTTTGTGGTGCTTTTTTGTAAAAAATGTTACAAGTTCAAGCCAAACTACTTGCAGGTTATGTTTTGATATCCATGCCAGTAACAAAAATATAAAATTTGAATTTGTAAAGTTTTTCGATGTTTTGGAGTAGCAAATCGCTGCTAATACCTTTAAATAGACCCTATCCAGGCCACTGGTTGGCTTTGTCCAATTGTTTGCATGAGTAACACTGAATAGAGACTTTTTACCACTGGCGCCATATATGCAAAAAAATAAAAATACTTATACAAAATTAAGTATCTTAATTAAAGAAAAAAACAAAAAACACTATTTTTCTAGTGATTTGCTACATCAGCAAATCGAAAAATCATCAAAAATCAGATTGTAGCCATGTACGTAACAAGTACAGGTTCCTAACATTACCCTGAATATAAGCCCAGAAGCAACCTAATGGAAGGACAGAATCGGAGATTGTAGTCATTATGTCCGAACGGACACTACTACAACACGTAATGATGGAGAAAAAATTTCGGATCTGTGAAACACTGCGTTTTCTTCTTTTTCTTTCAATTCTACAAGCTGGGAAAAGGTAACGTATGAGAATTCTCAGACTTATCCTTCACTTCTTTGAAGCTTCTTCTGAAAAATTTCCCCAAATTTTTCAAACCCTGATAGTTCTTTTAACATTTTTATTTGCAGACACGGTAACTGGTCTTGATAAATACACGAAAGGACACACAAACAACCTCTTATTCCATATTGAGGCTTTTTCTGGCAGGAATCGTTTTAATTCTCGTACTGACATTAATATACAATACAAATTCAATGTACTTTTACTGTTGTAAACCTGATTTGTTTTATGACATTACATAATTATTACATTATATTATCATTTTTAAAAAAATATAAAACCGAAAAAAATAAACATTCATACTAAATGCTAGTGATTTCAATTTTGAAAACATGCATTTGATTATAGCCAGGACTAGTGGCACTGCCAGCCAATTAGCCATCGCAGCCTTAAAGTTGACATGGATTTTTTTTAAGTTAAGATACGAATTTATCTCAAATTTCACTGGATCGGTTGTAGACCACCATACGAGAATCATTTGGAAGGTTTATTGGAAAAGGTTGCAAAAGAAAACCTCCAAACCTTGTTTTGACCTTCTTCGTAATCGTTCACCATAGAAAAACAATGCCTTGACTGTCTGTCGTGCACAATAGAAACTACTAAATCATTATCTTATTACATAAAAGACGGCGATTCGGCCTTATTACTTCAGGTGTGATCTAATACATTGGTAAGCATTCCAAATATGTAAAAAACCTAGGGTAGAGAAAAAGTGGGGGCACTTCTTTCTGGAAATCTCCTTATGTCTCTTTAAATTACAATTCGCTAATCCATGTGTACTGCTTAGCTCTACTCCAAAATGAAGCGAGCTTCTAGACAAGAATAACCGTCAAGGATATAAGTTTTTTACTTGTTTTGTAGCGGTGCTATTCACTATGTGTGCGCTTTATGCCATTAATTGCACACCTTCTGCCGGTTTGGGAGTGATGGCGTCGCATCTACAGGTGGCAGGCTGGTATTCCAAATGTTGGTTTGAGCCCAACTTCAGGCAACATTATAATTTTTTAGGATTATGATTTTAGAGTTAGCGAGTTGCACTGAAAAAAAGATCAGGGATTGAAACCTAAAAATACGGGCAAGTAAACTGCGTCCTCCCTGCAGATGGCAGTCTGGAAATGACCTCAGATGACCTTTGACCATTCGGTCTATGACCTTTGACATCATCATATATGAAGGAACCCTCTCGCACTTACACCCCAAGTCTGGTTTAAATCGGACTTAAACGTTTAATACAGGGTGTCAAACCAGATCATTCAAAATCAAGGACTTTCAAGGATCTAAATGAAGCTAATTTCAGGACCTGAATGTTGTACTAATGTGGACGGATTTTCTGTATTCCGTACGAAAATTGATGCCAAAATATGGACAGAAGTTTTCTCTGAAACTACATTGTATCCCATTCAGAAATTGTTGTTTACAGGATTGTTTATAGTTATGTGGTCACACTGCCGTAGACAGCCCCATTTGAGGAACTGTCTGTAGAAAGATCTGAAATTAATGCTTTTCCCCTTTAAGGAACTGTAAGTATGAACTATGAACATAGTCCATAAGGAAAATATTTTAGCTACATAGTACATTAAAATGAACGTTAGTCTACACTTTAAGGCTAATAACTGAAAACTAAGCTACCCTATGTACATATGAACTGCATCACGAGATAGCGCTCTTTAAAATACAGCTATCCCAGAAAAATGGACAGAGCTCCGCTGTCTGACAGCCCCATTCTAGGAACTGTCAGTAGGAACTAAGTCCAGATGGGAATATTTTTTTAAATAAGTGCATAAAAAATGAGTCTAACACTTTCAAAGATTCTTACTTTTGAAAAACAAAACCACTATAACATACATGTTGAAGGTCTACCCCTTTGCATCACTGCAGTTGATAGTAGACTAAATACCTTCAGAAGACATGTAGCATACAGCAGTAAATGGTTAAATCAAGGATATTAATTTTGCGGTAAACCTTCCGGAAAGTGGAGAAAAACGATGTCGAAACAGTTAAACAGCTTATAAATTGAAAATCTTGCAAATCTATGTTCTTTTATTTGTTTTGAAAAGTATGCCCTCTCCTTAACTTTATTTTTCTGTATTTACCTTATTTTTCTTACTTTATATACACTTTTTTTGGTCCCCCGCCAACTTCTGTGGGCGAAGGCGGGACTATAGAATGCTCTTCGTCCGTGCGTGTGTGTGTGTGTGTGTGTGTGTGTGTCCCACGCGATATCTTTGGATCTAAGCAAGGTGGGGGCCCTTTCGCAACCATAGTGTATCTCAAGTACGCGTGGCCTGGATCTGAAGTGGGTCATGGGTCATGGGTCAAAGGTCAAATATGGTCAAAAATAGGCTAAATTGCTACAACCTTGTACACATGTTATCTTTTATCTAAGCAAGTATGAGTGTCAATCTTCGCACCATAGATGTTGCGCAAGTTGGCGGGAGTGAGTTCGGAGATGGGTTCATGTGGCATGGGTCAAAGTCAAATATGGTCAAAAATGGGTCAAATTTGGTCAACAATGGGATTAAATGCTATAAGCCTTGGCAATGTGGCAGGATGATGAAATGGGGGTGTGGTCAACTTCAGGCCGAAAAAAAAATTTGAAGGTCATTCAAGGTCATGCGGGGTCATTCAAGGTCAAATGGAATTAAATTGCTATAGCCTTGTCACTTGTGGTAGCATGATGAAACTTGGTGGGGTGTCAACATTCAGTGCAAAAAATTTGAAGGTCATTTCAGGTCATGTGCGGTCATCAAGGTCCAAAGGGATAACATTGCTTATACCCTGTCAAAGGGGGGATGATAGGATGATGAACCTTGGTGGGTGTGATCAGCTTCACCTTGCCCCCAACAAAAAAATTTGAAGGTCATGTGGGGTAATTCAAGGTCAAACCACTAAGCAGGGGGTAGGATTTGATGCAAACTTGGTGGTGTGGTCAGCAATTCAGTGCCAAAAAAATTTGCAGGTCATTTCAGGTTCATGTGGGGTATCCAAGGTCAAATCATAAGTATGTTAGGGTAGGATGATGAAACTTGGTGGGTAATTTGTGGTCAACATTCAGTGCCACATTTTGATGGCCCTGTTGCAGGTAATGTGGGGTCATCCAAGGTCAAATCCATACAAATGGTAGTATGGGCATGAAAAACTGAGGGTCTGTTTGTAGTAAGCATTCATGCCGAAAATTTTGACAGGTCATTTCAAGGTCATGTGGGGTCATTCAATGGTCTTAAAGGGATAAATGCTATTACCCTTGTCAAATGTGGTAGGATGATGAAACTTGGTGGAGGTGGTACCGCATCATGCCAAAAAATTTGAGGTAATGTGGGTCATTCAAGGTCCAACCACTAAGTAGGTGGTAGGATGATGAAACTTGGTGGGTGTGGTCAGCATTCAAGGCCCAAAAACTTTGGCAGGCATTTTTCAAGGTCATGTGGGGTCATCCAAGGTCAAATCACTAAGTATGTGGTAGGATGATGAAAATTGGTGGGTGTGGTCAAACATTAAAAGTGCCAAAAAATTTTGGATGGCCTTTTAAGGTGAATGTGGGGTCATCCAAGGTCAAATCCATACCCATGGTCGTATGGTCAGAAAACTGATGGGTGTAGTAAGCATTCATGCCGACAATTTTGACGGTCATTCCAAGGTCAAAAGTTAGGGTCATCTAAGGTCAAAACACAATAGTGTATGTTCAATGTAGTCAACCAATTATACCGAAAATGCAACTGCTATGGCAGCAGCGTCAGTGGTTGAGAACCCACTTATTTCCATCACAATTTCCCTGTGATATTAAAATTATATTTCCCTCCATTTACTATCGAGACGGGCGGGGACTTTGTGGTCGAGAACCGCTTGTTATTTTAGTGACGACGCGGCCATTTTCCATATTTTTTTCGGGAAAACGTCCATTCCGTACAGAATACGAAAAAAATCATGTGTGCAATTAGTTCACTTTTAAAGAAACATTAAATTTCGCTCAATACACCGACTAGACAAAAACAAACCCAAAGGGTGTTCTCTTTTGCATTTATGACAAGTTCAGTAATCGTTACAGGCCTGCCAATCAGCATAAGGGTTAAATAAATATCTTCTTAAATTTCCGTGATGTCGCAAAGTGGATGATAAAATTTATTTTTTGGTTTGCATGATATTCATTTTAATCAAAAATTATATCACACAGGACGCAATTTCACGGCTTTAAGGCCATTGTGAATTTCCCAGGGTTTTCAAGGGCTGGAAAAAGGAGTTTGAAATTCCAGGACTTTCAAGGACCTTCAAGGACCGTACGAGCCTTGTTTCAAAGAAGACCTGAAAAACGAAAACTATTACCAAAATGGAGAAAGAAACACGCATCACTTACTAGAACATTTAAAACAATTTTTTATCATGGACATACACAACATGCCTATACTTTGTTCGGTCTCGAGTTTGGGGGTGACATCATGACGCGACTTTGCATTTGCTCTAGCGTTTGGATTGCACCGCCAATTCCAAGATCGACGCGTGCGTTTCTCGAGTGCAAAACCTAACACGCGCAGTGACGTCAACCCCAAACTTGAGATCGAACAGAGTATAAACGTGAACACCCTGGAAAAAATCCTGGACATTGAATTGAGCCCCGGACATTTCGCACACAATGCGAATGCTCTAACCACTGAGCCACCCAGGCTGCCCTGATAAACGGGGCTGTTAACATAGCCTACGTAGTATGGCTGAGCAATCCGGGTATACAGTACAAACATACACATAGGACAAGACACTCCAGTATACGAGATAATTTCTAATGAGCTAGTCTCATACCTACTTTCTATTACCAAAACCTAACCAAACTGGAATATGGACATTCGGGCCCTCGCAATATCCCCCTCTGCTTTTCAAGCCAGGGGGATAATAAAAATAGTAAATAGCAGCCCTATGAGATTATTCAACTGGTTATGGTCCTGGACCACGAATTGGGGCAAGAATCTCAAATGTGCCTACTCCAAGGCAGGGTTCACATTAGTGTGCGTTTTAGCGTCTATGACGCACTTTTCCAAAGGTAGACGCATTTTGGTCTAGATAGAGTAAAATTTTGCGTCCACATAGGACGCAAAAAAATGGCCACTTAAAACTACACAAAATCACAGAGTTTGCTCTAGCACATGGTCACAATATTGTATCATTTTCACTCAAACAAATAATTATTCTGTTAGTATTAAATACATGTAGCAAATCTGTGAAAATAAATATAGGTTCAAATTTGACAGTATTTACGTCTTTTTTAAAGTTCACTAACCGTCCCAAAGGGTATTCATGGTACTCGAAAGTTCTTTGGAGTTTAAAAGGGGTCATCAGAGTAATTACTTTTCAATATGCCTAGTCTAGGTTTTGGAATTGGATGTTTATAGATTGTAATTTGCAGTAGTAGTGTAAAAAAACCAAAGCATTCTAACAGTGCTCAAACCTGTTAAAACTTGACACGCATGTTATTGGAAGTAGACGCACTTTTTCAACCTCAGGGAAACAAATTTGCGTCCAAGTAAGACGCACTATTTTCAAAACCTAGTGTGAACCCTGCTCCAAGGGTATCCAATGGTGGGTCCGATGGATCCATTATCAATGCAGGGCCCAGGACTTACAAAGTACACAGCTTACTTACTGGGCACACAATGACTTGTGACTTCTTTAGTCACCATTCACCCAGTCACTTATGTACATCACAAGTCATTCACAAGTCAATGTGTGCTCAGTGACTTATGCACAGTAGCTAGGTACTACAAGTGTACCCAGGTGGATGAATACCCTCACTTTTGTGCAGTGGTGGAGCGAGTCCGAACTTGTGAGGCCGGTCTCATGAGTCCGGAGCTGAGTCTGATTCCATCAAGTTTCGAGTCAGAGTCGGGCCCGACGTACTCAGACTCTGACTCAAAACTGATGGAATCAGACTTATAGCTTCGGACTCAATAGTCTGGACTCACTACAACACTGCTTTTGTGACCTGCGATATAGTACCCACAAAGGTGGATGCTCCATGGTTACTCAAGCAGCATTTCCAAAGGTATACTCCTACAAGAATCTGGCTGTGTAGCAACAGTCCAAATTGAGGCTATTACCCAATTGAACCAATGTGAAAGACCACATAACATTCAAGATGAAAAGCTGGAGAAATTGCACAAAATACATAGTACATGTTAGAAATCATAGAATAGTACATGACTGAATGGAATACACATAATTTGCCATACAAGTTTCACTGTGGCGTAGCCAGGATTTTGTTGATGAGGGGGCACAGATTTGTGAATGTACCGACACATGTATTGTACCGACAAAATTTTTTTCCCAGCTCGCTACGCTCGCCGGTTGACCCTAATTTTGTTACCTTCGCCTCAAAGTTCTGAAGACGGGGGAATCAGAATAGTAGTGTAGCCGAATCAGTTAACCTGGCCTCCAATTCCGGTATGCGTATTGTTGAGCTGCTTAGGTTTGTTTCAAATAGTTGCAATATGCAGTAGTGTGCATGAGCTTTATTCTGTAAGACTATTGATTTCCGTTTAACTAGGTGGTCTCATTGGGTAGGTAGGTAAGCAAACTGGAATTAGAGGCCAGGTTGACGTGTTTCGCCCTTGTGTAAGCCTTTTTATGGGTAAATGTAATGCGATTTGGAAATCTCTGCGAGATGTTGTACCTCGCCAGTTTCGAGATTGCCTGCCTACTAGCTTGGTGTGTTTTGTTTGAGCCACCTGGAACAGCCAGTGTGCAGCAACTGAATGTGCACATTACAATCCATATGAATTACACCACCATTGTAATGTACACATTCCATTGCTGCCTACTGGTAGCCCCAGGTGACTCAAACAAAGAACACTAAACTGATAGGCACAGGGCCGTACGCAGGATTTATTTGGGGGGGTGCGAGACTTTGTGGACCTAACCCCCCTAAAAACGTCCTTTTGGGGACTTTTTGAACATCGACAAAAAGTGGACTTTCTTGTCCTCGCACCCCCCCAGGCAGTCTAGAAACTGACCAAGTGCGACATCTGAACGGTTTTCCAGAAAGCATCACAAATGTTACTGTATAACCATACTAGCCAATTAACAGCCCCTCAAAATTCAGGGCTTTGTCCCCTCTCCTCCCCCATTGGAATACCCAGCTATGCCCCTGATTAAGCTTTAATTTGATCAACCTGTTGCTATCCTCTGTTGCTAGCAATATTAGATCTTCTCTACTTAGGAGGAAAGTAGCTCATGAAACAAACATCACACACGGCCAAACTCAGGCGTGCAATAACATTTTACACTTGTTTGATGTATGTAGAAATAGTGTCATTCTTATTAAGAAAATGAACTGGAGATGGTGCTATTCATCTCCAACCACATTTGCATATTATAAGGGAAGACACATGTATACTAACATTAAAATACAAGCAAATGTCTACAAGAAATCATGGAAATTTGCTTAAATTGTTTTTGTCATGAAGTATAAGGAAAAACTAACACATATTGAGTAAAGTGAATATAAAATATAAATAAATAGTGCTCTCAATTTTCACACAAATATGCAGCTTGTAGAGTAAATTTTTCTACACATCATCAGAAAAAATAAATCTATGAAAAAAGAGAATGAAGGTTAAAACTAGTTCAAATGTACCTGTGATTATTATTGTGAAAGGTTTTGGGTATTGTCCATGTTTAAATTCAAAATTATATGACACTCTTTTGGTGAGCAATGCTTGAGGTACAAATTTAAAAGCCAGTGGAAATATTTTTTACCAATAGAGTGGCATGTTTGGCTGGTTAAAACAGTGAATTAAAAACACTGCAAAAGTGTTCAATAGAGTAAAAATGCTTACAAATTAACACCACAAAAATATTCCACTATAGAGTACCTTCAGGGCTCTGACAGTGCCATTTTGCTAGTTCCATTTCTCCATGTTTCCCTGTTCACTAAATCAAGCTATTGGAGCCTGATTGAAGCTTCATGACACAGTGCAACCTTTGGCAAATGTAGTTCACTCTTGTAGCGAAGAACTACATGCTGAAAGACTTAACCAGCATGAACTGTTTTCGCTGGATCCTGATGGATTGTTGGATTCTTGTAATTACGTACAGAGAAGCTCCTGAGGTTAAAATGGCATTGTGTACTGGAGTGTACTTCAATGAATAGCTGTATTTCCCTTTATTGTTTATTCCCTGATACCTTGGTTTATATTTTATCTTTCTCATTATTTCTACTTCTTTGCACTCTTACACCTTTTCTGTGCCCTCATCCTAGCCGACCTAGCCCTCAAAGCCCTGGAGTTCATACTGCATGCACTGGTACTAATCAAGTCTTCCGTCAGCGAGTTCCTTCGCTGAGACTGAAAGCTCTTTCCAGGTAGTATTGCATCACGTCCCTTTGGCCTCGATCTTGATTTTGCTGTATGAGGGCGCTCCTTGCCATCATCATCTGACAGTTTTTCGGTGGGTGCTTTCAATCCAAGTCTGGCCAAATCATTTGAAACCTGTTCAGCACCTGCTGTTTGCGATACTGCAAATGCCTTTGGCTTGGCCGCTTGGTGTTTTGCACTGCTGAAAGTCGCAAATGCCGACTTGGGACGGCCAAGAACGACAGTATTGGCATTCACAGTCGATTTCAGCGAGTTTTATTACTGCTGACACGACAGCTCCTACAAGACTTAGGTCTTGTTGGTATAAGATCATCGTCACCCCGAGCAGAGCGTACATATAAATGATAATCATACTCTGCACAGCTACCCGTGCAGTACAACTGTTTACAATACGGGCAGCCACCTATGTCTGAATGATTGGCCCTGCAGTCTCCGACGCAAGCAAGTTCTGTACAATTCTCGACGCAGTTCTTGCTCTGTCTAGGTTTAGAAAGTGCGCTCTGTGCTCGTTCTGTAGGTACTGCAGCATCGGCATTCCAACCTTTCCTGACTTGTAATGATGAGGGTGGTCTGCTTGATCTCTTGCCTTGACATCTCTCCCAATGGGCTGTGTCAGCTTGTAATTTCTCCATTTCAATCAACCTGTTCATAGATTTTAAAAATACAATAGACAAGTTAGGGTGCAGCTCAAATCAATTTGATGCTATACAAAGTGTCTCTTATTTTTAGAAGCACTTTAAGCAGTAGTGACTCAATTTTTACAACAGATATAATAGTAGGGTTATAAATGAGAATCCTCTTCTCGGAAGTTAGGGAAGAAGGTTTTGAAGATGTTTTTCTATAGTTTGAAGGGTGTTGAATCAAAATTTTTGGGTCCAACCTCTGGGAAATGTGAAGAACATTGTAAAGTAAGGGGTAAATTTAGTACAGGGGTAAATTTGAAATCATTGGACTAACAAACAGATATCCCTGGAAAAAATAAAGTAGTAATAAAGTATACTTTATGTCTACTTTTTTTCAAAATAGTTGAAATAAAGTATACTTTATTTCTACTTTTCATGTACTTTATTTCTACTTTATTGAGTCCTGATACTTTATTTCTACTTTATTACACACTCTCTATACTTTATTTCTACTTTTTTGGACTTAGCACATTTTTAAACAAAGTGACTATACTTTATTTCTACTTTTCATGTACTTTATTTCTACTTTTTTGGACTTAGCACATTTTTAAACAAAGTGACTATACTTTATTCTACTTTTTTGGACTTAGCACATTTTTAAACAAAGTGACTATACTTTATTTCTACTTTTTTGGACTTAACATGTGATCATTTTGGTGGCCAAACTTTGCAGAAGGTTGTAACATGTGCATGCATGCATCACTAGAGTTTGCATCTGCATTATACCATTATAAGACCAAAGTGGATTAACTTTTTTTTTGTACTGCATCCAGCATCACCTAGAAGTAGACATGAAATATTAGCGCAGCATAGTGAGTATTTATACTTGTGAGCTCTTGTGTATTGCTTACTTCGGTTGCTTGTGCCTTGTGGTTCCAAATTCGACAACCATGACTGCCAATTAAGTACATGAAATTAAACCGGCTGAAGAGACAACTTGAATAACAATTTGGAAATTGTTATCTTTTCCAGTGAAAAAAAAATCAACTTATCAATATTATAAGTAATCCAGCTAGTTTAGAATGGATAAGACCAGTCTAAGACTTTTAGCTTGGCCTAGGCACGATAGGCTACATCACTGCCTAGGCCTACCACCATGTAGTGTCAGTGCCAGTAATGTCTTGGGCTAAACAAAGGATGGGTCAAGCCATTTTATGATCCTATATAGGATCACTGGCGACACTGATGAAAATATAGCAGTTAGGGTGCAGCTCAAATCAATTTGATGCTATACAAAGTGTCTCTTATTTTTAGAAGCACTTTAAGCAGTAGTGACTCAATTTTTACAACAGATATAATAGTAGGGTTATAAATGAGAATCCTCTTCTCGGAAGTTAGGGAAGAGGTTTGGAAGATTGTTTTTCTATAGTTGAAGGGCTTGTGGAATCAAAGTTTTTGGGTCCAACCTCTGGGAAAGTGAAGAACAGTGTAAAAGTAAGGGGTAAATTTAGTACAGGGGTAAATTTGAAATAATTGGACTAACAAACATATTTGTGCACTCAAATCATGTGCAATACAGTCCTAATTCTTCTCTCACCTGCCATTCATGTTCTTCAATTCCATTCTGGTACCTCCTCACTTCCCGCCTACAATTTCTGAACTCGTTAACCCAGCAAATCCATATGACACCATGGAGGTCGCAGAGGGCTGGGTGAGAACTTCTGCCACTTCTTGGGCATGTTAGAGGTATTGTTAATCAATCTTCATGGATACCATCGTCGTCAAGATCTTCAGGTAACAGGTCCAAGTCTGGTGTTTCTCTATATCTGTACTTTATTTCACTGTCAGATGCTTCGTCATTAGAATGGTCTTGTTTCTCACGTTCTTCCTTATTCTTTTTTTCACAGGTACGTATCCTCCCCTCCTCTTCATCTCATCACCACCTCCTCATACCACCCTCACCATCATCATCTTCCTCTTCATCCAGATTATCTTCATTATTTATCACTACTGCTTCAGGTTTTGCCTACCTCCTTTACGATATTAAATGGACCTGGTTGAGTTTTGGTGAACTCTTTGTCTTCTCCCTCGGCTAACTTTTTGATGACCTTCGGAGTGATCTGGTCGAAGGTGTTCTGATTTCAACATCTTTGTCTCAGAGGAATAATTATCATCATCATTCCCTAATATGGTGGCAAATGAGACTTTGGTCTCTAGGAGGATGTTTTGCCTTTACACGGGTTGATCTTACAAAATGCGACTGGGGTCTCCTGAAATGAAGAGGAGAAAATTTAAGATTTGTGAATGTGAGCAAATGTAAAGTAAATGACTATACATCACACCGAGAGAAAATAAGGACAATGTCTCAGACGGGCGTTCCCTTAGCCACTATCTTGATTTTCCACCAAAGAGAGTCAAATATTAGAAAATTTGCAGGAATAGCTTACAATGGAAACACAAAAGTCTGTAGCTTTTCACAAGTTACTTTGTCCCAACTGGAAAAATGACCGAAAAGGAAGGAAGAGAACATACTTGTTACAGTCATTGCAAAAAAATGTGAATTTTGTTTTTTTTTTGTTACTTCGATTTAGCAAATCACGGTAGTGCTTTTTTTTTTAAAACAAGAAAATATCCACATTACCAAGAAATATGGGCTTGTCGCTAGCTGACAGTCATACGGCATAGTGACAGGGTTTTTTAAATGTACCCGACGGTTTTGATGTGAGAGCAACGTTTTTGTATGATGCGAGAGAAGGCTTTTTGCATGTGCACAATGATGTTTCTGATGACATGCACAAGGTTTTTGATGCGACATCCAAATTGTTTGATAATTAAATTTTTTTTCATCAATCCCAGTGTTTTGCTTTGCAATCATACCCGTAAGGTTTTTGAAAACACATCGAATACTTGCCAAGCACTGCTAAGCAAGCAACATTGTGCTATGATAACATTATAACCCTCTGGTATTACACAACAAATTATGTCCTGCCTTTGAATTGACTGACTTTCCTGTAACTGTCACTGCTGTTCATATGTCAATTGACTGGGAGGGAACGTCGTCGTTGAACCCAACAAGGTCGTATGTGCAATAGCTGCCATTGTCAGAAATTACCATCAAAACATACTTTTATACCAAGTATTTGGTCAGTCCTCTTAAAAAATGGTTCTTTAGGTAATAGTCACCTGAAGAATCCTTTTAAAGGCTGCTGGCTCGAGGTAAGCTAAATTGAGTTATCATAATACATGGCAGCACACAGCTCTATTATGTGGCAGCTATTGCATCAACAACCTTCTCTGCACTCACAGGACGGCGTTACCAGTAAACTTATTTTTAAAATGGGCATTGAACACGCTTCGCTGATTACCAAAAAATACTGTGGTCCTCGGACCGCTTGGTGTCACATGCCGTCGCGGTGCGTTTTGTGAATGAGTGTCCTCATTGACCTTTTTGACTTGACATGTGACCTTTGACTGCATAAAACAAATGAGGGTTTACATGTAATATTCATAAGCCCAGTTTGGTTCCAATTGATAACTTTTCAATTGAGGTCAATTTTACATTTGCAGCCTATTACAACTTGACCTTTGACCTTGGTATGGACCTTGGGACCTTGGTATGTGACCTTTGACCTTGGTAGGTGGACCTTTGACTGGTATGTGACCTTGACCTTGTATGTGACTTTGACCTTGGTATCTGGGGACTAAGCTTTGACCTTGGTAGGTGACCTTTGACCTCATCTTCTAAAAGGAGGGATCCATATTGCAACATATGAATCAAGTTGGTTCAAAATCCTTTGAAGTATGCAGATATTACAGGCATAATGTTAACCCTTTTTCACACAACAACAGACATCAAAGTTGGACAAAGTGATCCCTATGTGTCTTCCTGCCAGTGGACAAGGCAAGTGACACAATAAAAGGGATGTGAGTTGGAAGATTACTTTTTTTGTCCACCGAGGACAAAGTTCCAAAATAAGTAAAATAATTACAACGTGAATTATTACTTGTTAAAAAACTTCCGCTTGTAATAGCACTACAAAACATAAACGGGCCCACCATATTTTGGATCCCACAACAAGTCAAAAAGGACCATTTTAGGGGGTTAGGTCCACTTTTTCGAAGTTCTGCACTACCCCCAATAAATCCTGCCGTATGGCCTGATGCAAATGCATAACTCTTGTGCAAACCTACTTTTTCCTTGGTGTGCCCCTGACTGTAGTACACTGCAGATCCTCACTTAGGTTTAAAAGACACATCTCCCCTTGGGTGTAGGGCTACATATAGATGGAGGTTGTGACGGGAGACTAGCAGCCAGCTGGCTACGATCGCAGTGCTGGGACAGTCTTATCATCGTCCGATATAATAGCTCTGAAAGTGAAGTCATATGATTTTAGCAGTGTCGACACATACAGTATCAAAATGTATCAAACTCTACAAAATAGTCATTTATTTGGGTCCAAATATGTAATTTAACATTAAGGATTAGTTTGCTTTGTGGTGCTTTTACAAGGATTCACACCAGTAAATATCTTGAGAACCGGAAAGTCCAACCCCCACTGCAAATATGTGTTTTGTTTTTTTTTCTTTGGTGACCCTCGCCTAATAATCACCCACAAAACTGGAGAAATGGCAGAATTCTGGGTTACAAATCATGGTTCTATCAATATTAAGTATAAAATCCATAGGAATATCAAAAAAGATTGTCATTGATATTTATTTTGATCCGACAAACCAATTTTAACCTGATCCTTATACAGGTAACCCTGACTGAAAAAGTCTGTACTCCCGGTCCCAATGGTGCATTCTAGTCTTCACGGTCCCAGTAGCTCAAACTTTTTGGGATAACTAACCCTACTTTCATGATTGCATTGGGTAGAGATATGGATGATCTTCAAGCAACTGTTTAGCTTTAGGTCTGAGTGAGATGTTCCATTGAGGAGAAAATACATTCTTATCTCGCCCATTTTGTACGGAACAAATGGAGCAGTAGTTAGTTGTGTGAAACCTATTCGAGCTGTGTATAACAGACTAGCGAAAATAGTTGATGGCCTCCACCTGACCGTCGGTAAGTCAATTTGATCTTGTCAACTTGTTTTTCAAAAAACACTAGTGCACTTGAAAGCAGTCCCCCTGCCTAGTGTTGTTGTGCAGAGCGGGTGGGGGGGGGGGGGTGGGGGGGGGCAGCGCAGGAGAACTGCTCGAGGGAAGGCACGGTAATGTGAATAGAGCTGTACACACTCAGGCTGGCTGTAATCTTGTTCAGCGAATGTAAAATGACCGAGTCTAAGGTGCACAATTCATCAGTTTGGCTTGCGCAATGCTTTAGCCGATTAAAAGCCACCATAAAGGATCAAAGATAAGCCATGACACTTTTGGTGATGTAGCCTACATGCCGGGTTTTTTTACCAATGATGGCATCTCTTCGTTTTATCCAAAGTGAAGCTATTTTGAAACCCGTAAATTGGAAAGTGTTTTGGTCAGCTATAATGGACTTTGGTTGACATGCTTCCACAAGCAGCCTCCCCCCCCGGTAACCCCCCCCCCCCCCCCACCCCCCACCCCCCGCGTAAACCCCCTACCCGAGTAAACCCCCCAACCCCAAATAACCCCTCTTCCCTTCTCAAGGCCAGTGCAAAGGAGCAAAGAGGTAATTATTTTTATTTCTGATATATGCCTTTTAAAGCAGGAAAACAGAAGGGTGTTTTGGGTGAGCCCTATCTAAGACATCTTCAGTAGGATAGCAGATATGGATATTTAGGACAATACTATTTTGTGTCCTTAATTAAAAAAAAAAAAAAAAAGAAAAGAAAATCAGTCTCATGAATGATCACAAAGTGAAGAGGTTTCAAGTAGACAAGAAATGCTTACTTTACAAATATGAGATCTCTATAGGAGTCACACCAGTATAACGTGAGAAAACCGGTAAGTCCAGCCCCCAATGCTAAATGAGCGTTGTTTTTTTTTTTTTGGTGACCCATGCCTAAGTATACCCTAAAACTGAGAGAAAAATGGCGAAGATCTGGGTTAACAAATCATCGGTGCTTATCAATATTAGTTATAAAATCTGTAGGGAATATCAAAAAACGATTGTCATTGAGAGTTATTTTGAATCCGACAAACCATTTTAACCATATTTTTACAGGAAACCACCTGACTCTGAAAAAAGTGCTGTTGATGTGACCTCCGGGTCCACGGTGCTTGCTAGTCTTCAAGGTCCAGAGCGCGAAAATTTTGGGGATAACAACCCCACCTAATTCTGATTGATTCGGTAGGAGATAGGATGTCTTCAAGCAGAAGTTAGCTGTAACACCTCTTATGTACACAAGGCAGCATTTTATAATACGCCACATGTTTGATCGAGGATCTCGCTCCACTTGGCACAGTAAAGTTGTTAAGGGCTGAGATGTTCAATTTAGGAGAAAATGACGTGCTTAATTTGCCCATTTGTACAGGAACGAATGGGAGTGCTCAGTATGTAGTGGTGTGAAACCACAAAGCGAAAGGCATATATTAACCTATTGAAACTGCTTACATAAAGGATATAGAAGTTCACCCTACATATGATGTAACAGCAAGATCTCTCTGACGTATTGGAAGAGTTTCTGTGTTTTGTTCATCTGGAGGAAAGCTTGCTTCTGGGAGATTTCCCCCATGTCCCCTCCAAACTGCTGAGCAAGATCCCCTGCTTGGGGGGTTCCCTTCAACCCGTGTTAATCCTTCAATGGACTTGCATTGATAAGGGTCTTAGTTTTGGTGCCAAAGAGGAGGGTCTTTGTTTTACATTTTTAAATTAATTTAAATTAATAATTTTAAATAATATAATATACTAGGCGGTCCCGGGTTTCGCGATCACCTGGCTTTTAAAGCACTACTTGTTTGAAAACCGTTTTTTAAATCGAGGGTGACAAACAGAAAGGCGGAACTCAAACTGAAAGAAATATTAAATGAAGTTTCTTTTCTTTAATTAAATTTCTGCTGTTCATAATTAAAATGTGTTTCTTTGTTATATATGTGTGCTTACATACCAATACATGAGCCTTTATGAGATGTTTACCGTTTGAGTAATGAAAGATTTGCTTAGTAGAAAATATTACACATCGCATTTCTTCAAAAGCAGTATACAGCAGAATTAAAGAAATTCTTTAATACTTCTTATCAGTTGAGTTACGTCCCTTCGTTTGTGCAACCCCAAATAATATAATATTACTAGCGGTCCCGGTTTCGCGATCACCTGGCTTTTTAAAAGCATTACTTGTTTGAAAACCGTCTTTTTAACCTTGAATGCCCCTGGTGACCTTTGATCAACTAACCCATACAAACTCGGTCTTTCGTTTCGGCGGTCCAAGGGGCAAACCCACCCACCACTTTCAGGGCCGTGCGACCCTCGGTCTCCGAGAAACTAGACGCGGTCAGACCACGACCACCGTTATTAATATATAGATGTTTTTTGCCTCACCTTGAATCCTGAGTTTGGTACTTGCCGTTAGTTCCTGGGCTTACATCTTTTACTGTTGAGACAGTCTACGTAAAGTTTCCTGTTAGGACAATAACACATCAAGCCATTAACTTTGCAATTATATAGATTCAACCCATCGTGTCAACTCTAAAGTACTTACCGGAAGGTATTAGTCATTATATGAGGGGATGATGTATAGGTGGAATTTTGTTTAAAATTTGGCCCTAAATAAATCTATTGAAAAACATATCCAATAGCAAAAATAAATCAATACTTTGCTTAAAGAAAGCATTCCATTCAAGTCAAATCATTTATTCACGCTCAAACATTGTGACTAATCGCTTGCTTCATGGTAAATTCAATGTAACATGTTGATGTTTTCATGTTACTGACTTTTGACGCCCGTGTTTGGATATAAAGGAACACAAAAGTAATGCACTCTCTATGTAAACGAAAGCCAGATTAATCTTAGGTCATAACATGAACCAGGTGAATCGGGCACATATTTGGGCCTCCTCTCTCTCCAACTAATCGACGCTGCCCAAAACTTTCCCTCTGGTGACACGTGGTTATCTAACTATAGTTACTTAAAGGTGCAACGAGAGATTTTAAGGCCCAACTATTGTGTCATAAGAGTAATTTTTCAATAATAGATTAGACACTCAATAGTCGATCTTACCTTGTATTTGGCTACAGAAAGGTCTTAAAGAAGAAAAAAATCAGTGATTTTGCTAAATCAAAAGTCTAGAATCAGCCTAATAAGGACCAATCGGATATTTTAGTCATCTGTCCGTACGGACAATTACCACAACCTGTAATTGACTGGGATTCATATCTCGAACATTGCTGTTTTCCTCCCTTTCTTCCTTTTCTGTCAATTTTTTTCAGTTGGGAAAGATACCTCATGCTAGTCCTAGACTTCATCGCTCTGCACTATTTAAGCTATTCTCCATATTTTAATCTTTTTTTTTGATCGTCGGGATAATCACTGATTGTGTCTTTAAAAACCATTTCAATCTTGTCAACAAAGCCATTTAACAAAGGTGACAAACTTTACAGTTTATGTAGTATTTCAAGGTGCATTTTGTTATTTCAGCACCTTCTGTTTATTCATTGATCAGTAGATACCCTGAAAAGGCTTATTTGCAAAATTTGAGTTGACCCGATCTTGTGGTTTTGTTTTATGAGAATTGCTTGTTTTCCCAAGGTCTCGTAGGCTACTTATCAGGGGACTGTATTGAAAGAGTGAGCTGCTTCCGGATAAAAGTGTGATTTTTGCACACAAGTACTTTAGGTTTGATAATCCATAAAATTGATGGAAGCACTTTCCAATCCCCCTTAATGGACCCCAGCTTGGGTTTCAAGGTTAAAATTTTAAAATGCTCCAATCATGTTGAAAAGCACATGACACTCTTTCTCAGATTACAAGGATTCTAAAAAAAAGGTATAGTTTACACTATCTATGGCTTATAGATGCAGAGTTATGGGGTAAAAACTGTAAAAATGATGAAAAAAGTAAATTTTTGTGTGTACATGGGTCAAAAGTTAAAAGTTGATTTGATTCAGGTAATATGTAGTGCAAATTGTTTCCCTAGCTTTAAGGATTGCAATGAGGAATAGTTTGCCTTATCTGTTTATTATGCTTATTAGTTTTCATGCTATCCAACAAAATAGGTCACAGGTCAATAGAATCCAATAGCTGCCAATAGCTGTTGATTTAATCCGCCATTTTTGATAACAACCAAACACGTAAGATAGTCAAAACTATTCCTATATTTCATTCTATGAGCTGAACCAACAATTTGAACCACATTTTACCAAAATTAGAGCAACTTTTAATTTTTGACCCCTGTACAAATGAAAATTGACTTTTTCATCATTTTTACAGTTTTTACCCTTAATTCCAAACTATAAGCCATAGGTAGTATAAACTATACCTTTTTGGAATTCTTGTAATCAGACAAACATCATGGTGTGCTTTTCAACACGATCGGAATATTTTAAATTTTTTACCCCTGTGTAATAGGCCATGAGGCCAAAGCAAAAAAGATGCTCGGATAAGGACCGAGGTGGCGCACCCCTGGGAAGTACATAATTCTTCCGAAATAATTTTCCTAAAATTATAGAGATCAGTTCTACTTGTGTTCTCACTTCTAGTATGTGCACATTCTCGAGAAAATGAATTAAATGTCATCTCAATTTATGCCCTGAATATCAGTGACTACGGGATGTACACCATGATTCATTGACTCCAGCAAGAAATGGGGGCTATTGATAAGTAAATCCGCTCGGTATGTAGAAGACCAAACACTTCACAGATTCCTTTTTCATCTGGAACTGCAGAGCTATTGTTATTATCTATGCAACTGAAAAGATTGCAGGTGCTATACCATCACCCCGATTTAGATTAAGCTATTTGTCATGACGTGGAACTCAAATTACCTGTCCTCTTTCACAAATAAATAAAGTTAGAGGTTCTACTGTGTGTTCAATTTTCTTTGACCCTATATTTCATCCTTTATTCGAAAGGGAAACAAAGGTGAACAAAGCTCATGAGAAAAAATTGTCTGGCAAACTGTGACCTAATATCTTTGTGCAGAACCAAACCCGTAACTTGTCGCGTAACCCCATTTCTATGCAATTCATTGCTTTCATATAGCAGAAATAAAAAATCATTCACCTATATGAAATGCATGTGAACCGGTGCCGAACAAACTTTTAATTGAATAGACAAGAGGTCCAATATTAATAGGATTAATAAGTTATGGGTGTTGGTTCTGCACCAAGATGTTAGGTCATAGCTTGCCAATCAAACTTCTTTCATGATTTTTGCTCATCTTCGTTTTCTTTTTGAATAAATGATGAAATATACAGAAGTTTGAGTTTTATTTTCTTTGTGAATGAGGCTGTAGCTCAATCTAAACCGGGCGGTGAAAACAATTCAAAAGCTTTTAACGTCATGGACAATAACAATAGTTTTACAGTCCCAGAGAATCTGAAGTTCGTTGTCCTATTCATCCTATTCATAACGGGCGGATTTACTTATCAATAGCACCATTATTTGCTGAAGTCATGGAACGTGATGTACATCTCTTGGTCACTGATATTCAGGGAAAAAAAGGAGATGACATTTAATTCATTTTCACGGAAATGTGCACATACTAGAAGTGAGAACAAGCGTAGAACTGATTTTGATATATTTGTAAGGGGTGCGTCACCTTTGTAAATGCTATGAGATCTGCCCGCTAGCCTATAACCTTGAAATCCATACTGGGGGCCATGAAAGGGGTGTGGTAAATGCTTCCATCAATTTTTTTTATTATCAATGCATAAAGTACTTGTGTACCAAAATTCACAATTTTATCCAGAATTGCACACTCACATGAGACCTGTGCACTACAGTCCCCCACTAACTCTGCTGTAATTTCTGTCAGTTTACGGACAGAAAATACAAAATTGCAATTTTCTTACAGATACGACTGACTTTGCTCATAAGATTAGGTACACGTGGATTACTAAGGCTAACAGTTCAGATGATATAAAAATCTCAACTTTTTTTAGGTAAGTCGGGTGGACGAGGTTGTGGATCACGAAATGCCCCTTTAAAATACATTGTGTGACATCTGCCACTGTGATTTGCAAATGGGACATAACTGGATGTTCGTTGACCCGCAATGACCCTGTTTTTATTTTTTTACATATTTTGCCTGACATACAAGATTATATTCACCTAAATAAGTTTCTGCTGAAATTGACAAATGTGGAAACCTTAATCGGGCATTTCGTGATCCACAGCCTCATCCCACCGACTTACCTCAAACATGTTTATATTTTTATACCATTTAAACCATTGGCGTAAGTATAGCATGTGTGCCAAGTCTTTCGTGCATATTCCATCTTCTCTAGAAGAAATTTGCAATTTTGTATTTTCTGTCCGTAAACGGACAGAAATTACAACACAGTGGCCTATGGGGCAGTGTGATATGAACAACGCAGCATCAGAATCAACTGAAACTTTGGAAATAATCTTTTCTTGCGGATATCCAGTGAACCACAAATAAAAATGAAGGTGCTAGGATCACGAAATGCACCTTTAACAGAATGAACACATGCTTTATTCTGTGAATGGTTTTCCGAATTCATAAGTATGTCGGAAAAAAGTGTCATAGCTAAGTTTGTTAGATGGGTCAGGTTACTGAAACTCCCTGCAAATACACACACATGCACATACACATACACTAACTACGCAAGTGATTCCTATGGTACTATCGCAAGCAGATGACACAAAAAGAAAAGATATGTAAATTTAAATCCGTACATCAGAACATGATCAAGATGTATAAATTAGGCATTGTCATTCATCATTTTGATTCTGTTCACCGTATCACTAAAAACTAGTCTTCGGTACAGTGTTCCAAATTTGTGATGTATCCATGGTATGGGTGAATGGCATTGGACATGCTAAACCCAAACTGAACTGGAGACTACAGCATGTATAATATTTAGTACTATTACTACATGGGGCCCCAGCACCTCAAACTAAAAACTAATGCCATGAAATATTAATTCTTGACATTGAATAAGGGAAATGCAATGTAATCAGACCTAAACACAGCATCAATCAACGAATTTTTTTACACAACAAAAAACTCAAACAACACTACCCCCAAACAACTCCTTAGGCCAAAAGTTTACCCCTAAAAGCCATTTTAGGGTTGCCATAAACACCAACACAAAAGGTGTTGAATGCAAACAGCTGGGCGTGGTTCAGGAGGAACTTGACCATGAATGGATAATAAGGGAACATTGCTGATGGGCTACAAGAGGAAAGAGGAAGTCAGATGCTTTCAGGGTATTGGGTGAGTATACAGCAACAGGAAAAACCTGCCAGAGAGGGAACCAGGTGTTTTGTTAACAAGTTCTTTTATATTCATTAGTTCTTTGTTTATTTGATTAATTCAGTACTAGCCACTCGAGTATTGTTTGAGATACAAGTGTCTGTAGGTTTGAAGCAAAGCGTGTACGCCATATTATGGCATATTTCACAAGGAAAACATGTTTCTGATACAATTTGTATTGCCTTGTTAAATTGCCATAATTAGGGTAGTAACAGACTTGCATTTTGCCCCCCCCCCCCCCGCAGCAAAATTTCCATTTGTCTTGACAACCATACCGGCGGAGAAAGAATGCCTATTAAAGGTCCAATGGCTGATCACCAATGACTTATCCCCAGGACCTCATTTTCTGGCGGGGTCAAACATAATGGTGCAGACATGAAGGAAAGCTAATAATCCTATTTTTTTCTCATTTACCCTGTGAAAATTAAGGCTTAAAAAGATTGTTTGGTGGATATTATGATAGAACAAGGCGAACTCGTATTTACGGATGCGTAAAATATGTCCCCGCCGCCGAATGTTGCGATCACAACATGTGATAAAGCAACTCAAATTCCCCACCCCCTACCCAAGACCCCCGCAACACTCCACCCCCCTCCCCAACACCCCACAAAAACCCACGCCCTCCCCTCCCCCAAAACACCACACAACTCCCAAACAACACCCACCCCATCCCAAACCCACAAACACTCCACCCCCTCCTTAACACCCTCAATACCCCAACCGACCCCAATACCTATATAATACGCCTCCCTTTCCCCAACACCCGCAACCACCCAACAATCACCAAACACCCAACACCCCGCAACGCCACACCCCTTATCGATACGCAACATCATGCAACACTCCCAACCCCTCCCCCAACACCCCGCAAAACACTCCCACCCCCTCCCCAACACCATGCAACACCCCACCCTCCTCCCCGACACCCCGCAATGACCCAAAACCCCCTCCCCAGCACCCTGCAATACCCAACCCCTCCCCAACACCCCACTCCCTCTCCAACATCCCAACCCCTCCCCAACACCCAACCCCCTCCCCAACCACCCCACCCCTCACAACACCTCACCCCCTCCACATAGCATAGTAGTCTAATGTAGTGAAGGAATTTTGCCTATCCGAAGTACCGTTTTCGAGATAGATACAGCAATTCGCATATTAACTAATTAGCTCATTTGCATACCATAGCCACAGCCGACATTACTTCAAATGGCAAAAAAAGATTGTGCCCCATGCTAGGCTATTCGCAGCGCAGGACTTGAGGTATCCAATGTGTACAGTTTTAAAAATGATAGCAATTACGCTGATTTTTGCATATTAATTAGCTAATTTGCATAATCAATATGCCCGGAAATACGCCCGAAATCTAATCAGGTCAAGAACGCTTCAGTCCGATTACATCCCACCCATGTTACATCATATACCCTGACGGACTCCAGAACAACTTGTAAACGGCCTTTGCAGGAAAATTCTATAATTATGCAATAGATATTTAATTAGCTATTTTACGCCCAATTAATCAGGTCGAGGAATCGTCAACCCGATTTCTTCAACACAAGTTACAATCATGTGACCCTTACGGAACTCCAGATAAATGGATACAACATGGGTTAACAGTTTGGTCACGACGGACGGACGAACGGACGGGACGAAAACGACGGAAGCTTGCTTCTCCCGTCCCCGTTCCGACAACTCGTTCCGGCGGGTGACAAAAAGTCCCCATTTGGTTGACCATTTTTAAGGTATTCCTATGAGGCTTATAATAGTGTGGTGTCGGTAGGTATAATGTCAATGAACAGTTCCAGAGGATTTGCGTTGCTAAAGTTGATTTTCTTGATGTTTTTCATTCAATAGGGACCAAACAGTCAGAAAATGAGGGGGTGCAATTTTTGCGGACTGCTTACCCCTTCCTCAAGGGGGGAAAGGTACTACAGGGAAAAAATGAAAATCGAGTCAAATTTTGTTTTAATGTGTACATTAAATGTTTGTCTCATTATAAGAGTTAGAACAAGGAGGGTCTCGACCAAAAGTCTCGCCTGCTTTCGCGCTTAATTGTAAGACAAAAAAGCAGCACCCCAGAGTTGCAACGGCGAGGCCAGGGTCTGTTCCCCAAAAAAGTGGTGCAACCAGATATACTTCCAATTTCTTAAAATAGTTTACTTCCCATATTAATTTGACACCACCCTAGGGGTCAAAAAATTTTTCATCGTGGAGATATTCATAACTTGCAAGTTGAAATTCCCCCCCCCCCCAAGAGCATAAGTCAGAGATATGTTAGTAGCACCCTGGTTTTGCATTTACATTTCGTCATCCTGCTCTTTCATTTGACACCACCCAGGGGTCACCAACCATTTTCCATGTTGGAGATATTCAACATGAGAAGCCCTCAACACGAGCATAACTAAGATGTTTCGGAGTAGCACCCCGTGGTTTGCATTTTGATAGGATTCTCTACCTCTCACTCTTGCATTTCACCCTAGGGGTCACAACCTTTTCCATCGTGGAGATAGTAAGCGTGAAAAGTCCCCCAAATGAGCATCAGTAAGAGATGTTTAGGAGTGGCACCCCCGGGTTTGCATTTATAGTTATTCTATACTTTCACCTTTCATTTTGTTACCACATAGAGGGTCCCCACAACATCTCGTTTGGGAGATATTATCTTAAATGTCCCAACATAAGCATAAACAAGAGATGGTTTAGAGTAGCACCCCCGGGTTTGCATTTATAGTATTCTTTATTTCTGCTCTTTCATTTAACACCACCAATAGGGCCACAAACATTTTCCAGTGTAGATATATTAACATGAAAAGTCATGCAAAAATCCCTTAAAATTCACTAAATAGTAAAAAGTATGAAAATTTATTCAATTTGGCAACACTATTTTTGAAAAAAATCAGGTGAACCACATTTTAAATTGGCAGTCGCCTACGGGGTCCAGAAAGCGGTGATTGTGAATGAGGATGAAATGCAACAATTTTGCGTTATTTCACATTTTCCAATAATTAAACAGGCTGGACAACCCATTAAGAATGACCAGAAGTGAAAAAACAATTTCATGAAAAACCTGGGACACTGATCTAGCTAATAATAGATGATGTTAATACCTTTGTGTGGTGTCCACCCTTTTTGTCTTTTGTTGTACACTGTTTGTACACCAAAATCAACAAACAAGCCATTATCTGCCAAATAAACACTGCGACCTAATTTATGTAAGGTAACAAATCCTGAATCAAATTCTTTTTGAAGGTGTAGTTTTCACACTGACATTGGACAACCTGAGAAAATTGGGGTTGAAATGAAAGCATTAGCATTAGTTTTGGCAATTTAAATATCACACCATGCCCCTTTAAGTGGCCCACATGCATTTTGACCACAAATTATTATTCACACAAAAGATGTTTACCCATGTAGTCTCATGTACGGAAGGAATTTTGCATATAGCCAATGTACAATTTAAGCGGATACAGCAATTACGCATATTAATAGATTTTCAATTGCATCAAAAAATGCCCCATTTCATTGATCCACTTGCACTTGACCGCAATTGTGATTCATACAACAAGATGTACGGCATAGAAGTCTCATGTAGCAAAGTAATTTGCAATCAATGTACCATTTCAGTGCGACAGCAATTATGCAATTTAATAGATCAATTGTATCAAATAATGCCCCCTTTAATCGGCCCACATGCACTTTGACCCCAATTATGATTAAACCAAAAGATGCATGGCCATAGTATGCTTTTCATGCAGCGAAGGATTTTTGCCTATCCGAGTACGGTTTCGAGATACAGTAATTATGCATATTTAATTAGCTCATTGCATACCTAAGCCGCTTGTATCACACAAGCTCAAATTGGAAAAAAGAGCCGCCCATGATAGGCTTTCATGCGACGAAGGAATTTCCGTTTGCATATCCCAATGTACCGTTTCAAACATAGCCAATTATCTTTTTTTGCATATTAATTAGCTTCATTTGCATTACTTAATTGCCAGAAATACGCCCGAAATCTAAACAGTTCGAGAACTCTCCAGCCCATTCCCTGCCACCTAGTTACATCATCATACGCCTTACGAACTCCAGAAAACTGTACACAAGCCTTGCCCGGGAATAAAATTTTCGTAATTAGCAAATTAGCTACTTAATAGCTATTTTTACGCCCAAAGAGGATCGAGTCGAGAACTCGTGGACTGCTTCTTTCCACCAAGTTACATCATTGTAGCCTTACGGAACTCCAGATAAATCGTACACAAGCCCGTGAACACGGACGTCAGGCAGACAGACGTACAGCATGACAGACAGGGACCGACCAGACAGACAGAAAATGATTACTAAGTCTCTGCCGAACAAAGTTCAGGCGAGACCAAAAAGTATATTATGTGCCTAGGTTCGACCTTTAGTTTAAGCGCTATAGGCCCAATAATGGTTCAAGGTCTATCCTGGGGTAAAATGGAACCACCTGCTCAGATTTTGTTGAAACTGGTGATAAGTGTTTTGTATTGTCTCACAGGCATCCAAAAAGTTATAATTTACAGTGTGTACATTGGATGGCTAAGTACCATAGCAAAATGTATGAAGGATCTACATGGTCTACATGGTCTGTGGGGTCATCAAAACTTCCCTGGATGTTGCAATGGAGATATCACAAACGTAAATTAAATGCATTTGTCTGGTTCAGTATGACACAAGGAATCATTTGACACACTTTCAACAAATCGGAGCATTTACCCCCAGGGTGAACTTGAACATTAGGGCTTTATTAACGCTTTAACTAAAGGTGGAACCTAGGCAAATATATTTACTTTTTCTAATCCGTATGGACGAGACGAACACGTTAGTGTAATTTTAAAACCACAATTTGACTCGTTTTAAATTTTTCCCTGTACAACATTTTCCTTGAAGAAGGGGCATCAGTCAGGAAAAATTTGCACCCCATAATTTTCTGGCAGTTTAATCCTATTGAAACCCCAAACAGCAACCAAAATCAATTTTTAGCATGAATGCGAAAATCCTCCGGCATACCACAAAACCCACACTATAAAGTCAAATTCAGTGCTATCTTCGGTTCTTAATTAAAATAGGCTGATTGGAAGATAAAATCAAACAACCTATTGAAATCCTTTAAGTATCACTGAACAAAGATATAAGGGGAAAAGGAGGATATTGTTTCCAAACATAGGAATTGGTTTCAAGGCAATTTAAGGTACTTCTAAATTACCTCAGTCAATTAAGTCCCTTCTAAATTATTGAATATCCTCTTAAGCTGGTCACTCACTGCAGAACCAAACGAATTAAAAAATCATTGAGGAAATTCAAATGAAGGGCTCCTTCATTTTCAAGGATATTGCAAAGATATTTGGGAATAAGCTTAACTTAAAGATGCACCGAGAGATTTTGAGCACCCAAATATTGAGTCATCATAGTAATTTCAAAAGATTAGACACTAATAGATTTCTTACCTTGTATTATGCTACAGAAATGTCTTACAAAGAGGAAGAAAAAAAAAGGTTGATTTTGATTTGCTTATATTTCATTGTCAAAACATTGCTGAATTTTCGTTATTTGCTCCTATACGAAAATTAGAAATTTCACAATTTTTGTACCAAGAAACTTTCTTAGCTTAATCCTTTGAGTACACAGCTGTTGAAAGCTCATTTTATTATGAAAAAACCCAGAATAAAACCACAAAATTATCGCCGCAACCACTATTTTGAAACTGATGGAATATTAGTCCACGTAACAATATATTCTGTTTTCATGCGGGCAATATGGTTTTCTTAAAAAATCTAGTTTTTTCCACGTCCTTTACTATGGAGAATGGGCATATAGAGGGCATATTAACATTACAACTCATGAACATTTGTAAGGCCTATATGGGCAAGATTCCCGCCCAAGATCAAGGTCTGATTTTTGCAGAGATATAGCTCTTGCATGTCCCTATTATATCAGTTGTCAAATTGTGTCGCCACTGCGTTAAAAAATATTTAAAAGAAAAGAGAGACAATTTGCATGGGGTCAAAACAGCTGTGTAGATGGGGATATTTATGGAAAGCCGTACATTGGACAAAAATCAGTACTTTCGATTTTATTTGTGAAATCTCCCATTGCAACTTTAAGAGGAAAAAGGAATTAGTGCTGCCCTTTGGTTGTTTAAGGGCAAAAAATTCACCACAGACTGCCCAAACCTGTTTTGTTTAGCTTTTCAAAGACTGAACTTATGTCTTCAAAGTACATGTATGTCTTCTTTTAGAAATATCATGTTACCCATAGTATGCATTGACAAGCCAATGTTTAGTGGTAAAATGGCATAAATAAACATTAGGGGAGGCAAAAAGTATCAAAATCTTTTTAGCCAAGGCCAGTGCCAGAGCTTGACAATGGACTATGTTCATAAATTAAAAACAAATGGGCATTGATGATCCAAAATATGCTAAATAAGCAACAAGTTTTTTGCTTTAAAGGGGATGGTTCCGATTTTAAAGGCACTATAGTGATTGCTAAATCAGAAGGAAAATTGAAAAAAATCATCAAAAATCAGATTTTAGATGTCTGCTAACAAGTACAGGTAGCTCTAATCATACCCTGTAAATGATTAAGGCCAGAACGCAAGCTAATAAGTTACAAAATGGATATGTTTTTAAGTCTTAGTGTCCGAAACGGGGGACCGTCATACAACACGTAAAGTGAATGGGAGGAGGTCATATCTTTTGAACATGTGTTCTTCCTTTTCTGTTGATTCTTTTGTTGTAAAAAGTAACTTATGAGGATTCTACAGATATATACAAGGCTCTTTCTGGAAATTTAAAATATTTTGTCTCATCGGGGAACACTGATAGTGTGTCTAAGTATATATAAAGTTTCATATTGATAGAATGGCATTCATCCAAAAACCATCTGTAAAGGTTCTCGCCGATATGTTAATCCGTTTGATGTGAGAGGCTGGAAATGTTATTTTGTGAGCCCTAGAGTACTGTGTATGTAAGATGAATGGTCGACCAAATTGGCGTACATTTTGCTAATAACTCCAAACCAAATCCTTTACCCTAAGATTTCACAAGGTCAATGAAAAATAGGAGCTTTCTTCTGCTACCAAAAAGTTGACCACTTCGGTTTTGGTATCAAAATCGGGTTGTCTGGGGACGAGGCTATTAGCGGGGGCCACGGACCTGTAAAACTCTAAATTTATGTAGGCCACAAAAAGGAATTCTATTTTGTCATGGGAATTTGCAATAAGGTTGTATTGTTCATTGCGAAAAAGGACTTTAGTGTTCAAATCGCTGTTTTCTATATTATTAACACGTCTTTCTTCATAGAAATGTGTAATGTTTGATTGAGGCTGGCAAATATTAGCTTGAATTTTGTGTTTTTTTTCTGTATTTGCTCAGTGAAAGGGGGGGTGCCTAATGGGCACTTTTGGGGGAAAAACAACCAAAATTTGGAAATCTTCACCCAAATTGGCCCAAAAGCGCTGATTTTTGCCCAAATTGGTGATGATGTTTGGCCCCCAAAATCATGATTTTTGCAAAATTCTGTTATTTCTTATGGTGGGGGTGGGGGAAATGGGGTGGGGGGGGAAATTGGGGGGGGGGCAATCCCCCCTGTTTGGTGGTAGTTACCCCCTGGCACCACCAATGGACCAAAAATGATAGCCTGAGAGAAACCTGTCCACTTGTAGAGCTGATTCTGCACACAAAAAAACTTTAATAAAACTAAGTCTTTTTGGGGGGAAGGGGGGGGCGGAGGGGAAGCCTGGGATGGGTCAATTGGGAGCACGCTTGGGGTGATACTGGATCTTTATTTTCACTAAGTTATAAAAAAGACACTATTCCAACACCATCCCCATGTACTTACAGTTGGAGTCTATACGAGAGAGGTCATCGGCTTCCTATGTCACAGTTCGCGGTAACTTCTCCAACGCTTCCAGTGTAGGTTACCTGTATGCAAAAGAAATTAGGCAAAACAAAGCAAAAATACAATGGTTCAGTCAGTTTGAGGAGGAATGATAACAGTGAAGTAATTAGGGCATCTGTCAGAATTACTACACAAGCAGTTACCGTGCAATTACAGTCCAGCCAACTTTGACGTTTCCATTGCAATCGCTAAGTTTAAAATAAAAATTAAAAGGTGCAAGCGAGATTTCACATATCGATGTCCTTTAAAAAATCGACAGTTGCGGATTTGCTTGATTGTAAAACTTTCCATCAAAAAAATTCCCATCTGAAAGCATTAAGCTGAGAATGAGAAGTGTTTCTTTGGTACAAAATTTTTTAATTTTTTAGGTTTTTTCTTTTTTTAATTTACAAAATTCAGCCTGTTTGATATTGAAATATAAACAATTCAAAATCACAGATTTGTCTCTCTGTTAAGACATTTCTGTAGCCAAATAACAAGGTAAGAATCAGCCCCTGGTAGCCACCTAGCCGCTTTTATATAACACATTAAAAATATTTTTAATTTTTTTGCTGAAAAGTTTTTTGAATACTTAAAAATATTTGAGACTAGTTCCCCAAAAATTTCACAGGAGGGAAAAAAGTTCCCATAAAAGCACTATTTCCCCCATCATGGGGAAAAAGTCCCTTTTTATTGGAACTTTTTTTCCCTGCATTGATATCTTGACTAGGCTTGAGTTGCTTCGGGGGGTTTTGGTGGCAGATTGATCTCAACGAGACTGGCAAGTTTTTCAAATGACAGACAGATTTTTATTAGTTATATGAAAACAATATTGATGCTCTAATTCGGGAAATGGTGAAAACTCCCTCGGTGACTGGGAAGACCGTGGGCCTACTATTTACCCGACCTTCGGGTCCGGGAAAGATTAGTAGGGCCCAGGTCTCAATGTCCACTCGGGTAGTTATTTTGCAACCATTTCCATCATGAGCAGTCAATATTTGTATACTATTAACTACCTAAGGGGAGTGATCATTATTTACGCCAGAGGAAGGGAAGGGAGGGATGTTTTAGACAAAAAAATGCATTCCCCTTTCGTTCTGCCTCAAAATGTTCACATTCTTCTCTGATTTATGAAACTCTCATTTTAAAAGTTCATATTTACCCTCTCTGTTGAAAATGTTCATCTCCCCCCCCCCTCCCCCCCCGGCTTAACAACAGTTTTTGTATGCCCTTTTCATCCCAGTGGAAATACTTACCCATCCTAAGGGGGCCCAGATGCTAAATAAGAACTAGAGTGGCACTCCTTTTAGAGCTAAGAAGGATTGCAATACACTGATCAAAACACAGGCTTCGTTTGTCAAATTTTATTAGTTTTGTGTATTTAATTTTCACTGATCAACACCAATAAGGTATTAAATTAGCAGGGTTATTTTTGTTTGGGGGGTGGTAAGGATATTTAACTAGTACATTTGTGATTCGAGGACCTTTTTTTTTTGCTACAGTTCATAGACATGCTTGAAAAAAAGCTATTCCAAATTTCAGTTTGAATGTACTCTATCATTTGGTGTTATGAACAAACCCAACTCCAAATGTGGTTGACAAAATTAATAAATAAAAATACAAAATTTGTGAATTTCTGGCAGAGCTTGAAATGGCAAGACATGATTTGGCACAAAAACAATACCCATCAAAACACCCTTTTTAAAATTGTTTTCAATATGATGTGTATTACCACCATTAATGATGGCTGGGAAGGGCGGCGCCACGGGGGCGCATTTTTCCCCCAAATTTTGTCTTGCCCCCCCAGTTTGCCTCCCCCCCCCCCCCCCCGGGCCGAAAGAAAAATGAGGGAGTTTTGGCTAAAATCCCGCGATTTGGGCACTAAAAAATCACAAAATTGAAGAAAATCAGCAAAATGTGGGGCCAAAATTGGTTTTTTAAAATCTCCCACATTTTTGAAATATTTTGTCCCCCAGAATTCCCTTTTGCCCACCAAAATTTCACTGTGCCCCCCCCCCAGAAAAAGAGTTGGTTGCCGCCATTGGCCCTGGGCAATAGGGATGAAAGAAGTACAAACATCAATGATTACGAGCTGATCAAGAATTCAAATATAAAATCAATTTTGATAAACGAATTTGCAAGTGTTATTAATAACACTGGGGGTAGGCATATTGTATTTTGATTTCTCAAGGCTGGACGAATATAAATTTGTCTCAGCTCAAGGCTCTTGTTGTTCAGTCCTGTAATCATCAAGTCTGTCCCACTGGGCCTCCAATTATGATTATTTTGTTTTAAGCCTTTCACATCTATAATCAATTATTTCATGATGTGTTTAGAGGAAAGCAACAAGTGCAGAAAATATAATGTTCCTTTTTAGAAAATTTTTTGGTTAACGAAATACAATTTTTAGGCCCATAAAACTATTAAAGTATCACTTTCAAGCCAGGGGTGTACCAGGGGTGTGTGTGGGGGGGGGGGGGGAAATCCGACAGGTATGCATCTGTTGTTCTTACAAATCAGATGGGCATTAAATAAATCACATAAAAGGTTATTAAATTAATCTGAGTTTACAGGCAGGGGTGCCAAACTCGTCTGAGTTGCGAGAATCAAAATTTACTTTGAAAAATGACAACATTAATGCATGATTCAATGGGCGGAGAAATTGATTCTCATATCTGGATGCTACGAGAAACACGGTTGATGAATCGATTCGGTTGGATGTCTCGTCGGAATTTGCACATTTTTGAAACATTCAACTCCAGATACACTTTATTTTTGAGAACAATCTCCCATTGACTCAGAGTGTTACAATTATTTGGACAATATATTAAATTTGGTTTTTAAATCTTAGCATCTCGTGATAGCTCCCCCGCCCCACCTAAAAAAGTTGGATTTGATAATTCTGAAACTGTGGGCAGAAGTACAGTATTGTGCATAATTTAAATGAAAATCGTTGATCTACTTCTGAAAGGAATGTGGATTTTACAGTACAGCATGTTGTTATCATAGGTATGTGGCACTGTTTTCTACAAAACGCAACGTCAGGGAATCAACTGAAATTGTGGTAATAACACTCTTCTGGCGGATATGACCATAAACAAAAAAATGAGCTGCGAGGATCATGAAATTGTACTTAAAAATTCAAACAAATTCAGAGCAATAGTCAATCGTTACCTTGTCTAAACCAAGTGTTTTCCCGCGGTTTTCCAGATGGTGGGAGTGGTGCATCACCGCTCCCATTAGATGTCCTCACACCGATGGCGCTCTTGCTTCGGGCAGTCGTCGATTTGCCCGGGTAATGGTGCAGTCCTTGAATCTGGAGGAATGGAGCTGTGATTTTGGGCCTTTCAACCTTGTTTGTCGCAGCCTAGCGATGGGCGTTGCGAAATAATAAAAGGTTTACATATTAATGGTGGTGGACTACAGGATGGGGGGCACCAGATACTGGCACTTCCTAAAATCAGATTCCAGCTAAATGTGCATCGGACTGTCTATACGATGCATAATTTGTGAAATAACCCAATTAAGAGGTACACATTTGAAGTGAATGACAGAAGCGCAACTTTAATTTAAACACAAATTGAAAGTGCAATTTAAAGGGACAATCAGAGACTTTTCAAGATACATGCGGAGACTTTCTGAGGAGGATACAGATCTTTTCTAAATTTGCACTTGATGGATAGAACACCTACAGAGAATGTTTTGAAGGTTTTTTGGACAACAACAAGTACAAAAAGAATAACCTTTTAATGATTCAAGGGTTAAAACAGCTAGTTTTTCATGGAAAAATCTGTCTTCTGAGGGGGACACCGTGGGGTGACTGCCAGGGGGAGGGGGCATTTACCCTTAATTTATTTCTTCGTGCTCCCAAGACTATAAAAATCAACCTATTAAAACAAAACAGACAGACCTATAAAACAAAAGAACTCAGAACTATAAAAATATAACATAAGTATACCTATAAAAACAAGACCCTAAGACCATATAAAACAAAAACCTATTAAAACAAGACCTACTGATCTATAAAACAACGACCTATAAAAACAAAGACCTTACACCTCATACTAAAAACAAAGACCAAAGACCTATAAAATAAAGACCTAAGACCTATAAAACAAACGACCTTTGACCTATAAAACAAGACCAATAACACCTAGCGGATCCAGGGGGTGTTTTGGGGGTGCATGCAACACCCACCGAGTAATTTGGCCAAAATCTTTGTAATAAAATCAGCCAATTGTGTACCATAACTACCTTACCAGCCACCAGTAATTTGCGCATTTTTCAGGGGTGATGAGTACATAGTGAAACTTACAAGGTCCAACAACAGATCCTTGAGGTACACCCTCATAAGATAGACGAGAGAAGATTCTTTGCCATCTATAACGATACATTGCGAACGATTGCACAAAGTACGACTGGACCCAATCTAAAACCAGTCCATTTATGGCACGTTTCATAGTAATTGCCAACTTTTTGTCAACCTGGGGGTCATTTTTTCAAACTATAGTGACAAGCTTTGTTCTATGTTTCAAATGTGTGTAAGACTATAAATTTTAAGAAAATAGAAAGCACACCTTATCTTGTCTACTTTATTGCTTTTTTTAATCAGAAATTTGGAAAGTGACCATCGGTAAAAAAATGCAAATATTTTAATGGAAGTTTAGCTTAATTGCCAAAGAAATTACACTTGTCTTTATTATAAATTAAATAGGTACCTTCTGGGCAATTCCAACTGATATCTGAACGTTGATGTTGATTGATTTTCACAAATTTCACTGACATTTGTGTTATGTTTGAAACCAAAAACATGTTCTTGACATAAAAAAGTTTTATTTATAAAATCAAAAAACTAACAGAGCACAGAGTGATTTGTCATGGATTGATTAGTTTGTGTTTGGGAATCTTTGACCAAATGCAGCAATCTTGCCCATTGGGTTAGCAGATAATTAGCTTTATGTCCCAAGTGTTGGACCGTGACATGTGAACGGATTTTGACTTAAATATTATATTTTACATTTTATTAAAAACAACACTGATTTTAAGCTTCTATAAAGATGAAAACACTACTAACTTCCACTAGGGAATGCTTGTTTATCCTCATGCCCTTCCAAATTCCAAAGCTGTTAGATTGGCAAGGTTTGCTGATGAAGTTGCATTGGAGTGGACAATGAAAATGTCGAAGGGGCAATTTTTTGAAATTTGCTAAAACTGAGCGCCACCTCAAAGTAAGTTGTAGTCACAAAAACCCATGGAACAACTAAGAAAAATACTATAAATTTAAAGTTGCAGGACCTCTTCGTTTTTGGTATGCAACTCGAGTGTGTTGGAACGTGACCAAATGTGTTGACGTGACTGGTTGTGAACGGAAAAATTTAATGTTGATAGAGCCAAGCCATTTTACAGTGGTGTCAAAACTGTTAGTACAATTTACTAGTACAGTGAAAGTGCTATCAGAGAATAAGTAACACAAACATAGAACTTACTTCATAAGGACAACAGGGGCTTCTGCAAAAGTGTGGACGTGAAAAAATTGTGAACGGAAAAATTGCGGACAAGATTTGAAAACCATTCTGAATTATTCAAAGGACAGTATATAATTTTGTGGTGGGCATTATCATGAGGGATTGGCTGTGTAAATGATACAATAAAATGCCACGAATCCACCAAGGAGTGTCAGTGTCATTGAATAACAATGGTATTCAATGTGAACGGAAAGGTTCACGTCCAACACTCAATTTGATTGCTCCATATAGTGTTTTGAGCACTCTGCTACACACTATTTACATGGTAATAAAGTGTCACTAGTGCTAAAAGAACTCAAAAGTACAAATTGACGGTTCTACATAGCAATATGCCAGCTGAAAACAAAGGGATGTATTTTTGGTGACGCCCATATCAGTCACATTTGACCAGTTGGGTGGGCCGTCTACTGAAATACAAGCACAAATAAGTTGGTTTAGGTTTGGGAGGTAGGTCTAGTAGGATCATAAGTAAAAAACAAAAAGTTTTTAATTTAAAATTGTCATGTTTATAATACCCTATAAAACCAGACCTATGACCTAGAAAACAAGACCTAGACACTAGTCGGATCCAGGGGGTGTTGTTGGGGTGCAACCCCCCCCGTAATTTGGCAAAATCTGTAAAATCAGCCAATTTTATGTACCATAACTCCTTCCCGCCCGCCAGAATTTTGGCATTTATTCAGCAGGGCGTGAACTGCCCCTTTAAAAAACAAACAACCTAAGACCTATGAACAAGAACCTAGGAATATAAAACAAGACCAGGAACCTAAATTTTTGAATGTACACAGGATCTTTGCACTTGGGCATCACCAGCATGAGCAAATGAATGTAACGGGCAAGCAACAGCCGTTTCTATGCTGCACGGAAGGTCCCAAAACAAAGACATATAAAATAGAAGACCTTATGACTATAAAAAGACACCATAACCGATACACAAGACCCTACAACCGTATAAAACAAGACTAAGACCTATAAAACAAAACCTCAGACCTATAAAACCATAACCTAAGACCTAAAACCAAAGACCTATAAAACAAAGACATAAGACCCAAGACCTATAAACAAAGACTAAGACCTATAACAAAGATCTAAGACCTATAAACAAAGACCTCTATGACCTATAAAACAAGACCTAAGCCTATAAATAAAACCTGAAGACCTGTGAACCAAGACCTAAACCTATAAAACAAAGACCTAAAATGTTTGATGTACATGTGTTGTAGTTGTATAGTTAACGCTTCTGTTGCACTATTGTGGGTTCGATATTGACATCACCAGCAATGAGCTAAGTGTAATGCAAAGCAAATCAAGTGGTCCATTTTCTACACTGCAAGGAAGGGCCCAGAGACCATTGGTGGAAGAGACTAGATTATTTGCATATCAGGAGGTATATGAAATGGGCCCCCAAATAAAGGTTAAAAACTGTATTCTGTGCCAAAAATTTGTAATGACCGTGAGTCTGACCGCAATGGTATTATTTGTCTAATTTCATAGAAATAAGAGTTGGAGGAGGACATTTCAAGACAAATATATAATATATACAACCATGCTTATATCGCCCTTACACAATTAATCTCATGCCTGCAAAAAAAACCACAAACCACTGTAAAAAAGGAAAACACAAACAGTTTACCACAAAAAAACTACAGAACCGTGGCAACAATAATAAGAGATGGAATAACTTATTTCCGGGTTAACCAATAAGTTTTAACAAGCCGTTTGATTGGTCCACCAGTCGTGGAATTTTTATATCATCAGAAGATTGTTCCATAGTTCAGCTGCAGCCGAAGAAAATGCACGACGACCATAGACTGAGTTGCTGTTGATGGGGTGAGATGACTTGCGACTATAGCGGAGAGAGCGTGTAGCTTGTATTACATGAATAAGGTTCTTGCAGATATATCGGTCAAGTCCATGTAGAGCTTTGTAAGTTTACGGAAGAAGACTCTTGTACATGATGCCAGATTTGATGGGTAGCCATTGTAGATCACAGAGATTGGAGAGATCTGATCCCGAAATTTGTGAGTGGTAATGAGTCTGGCGACAGGAGTTTCTTTCCCTCTCAAATGAGAGGGGGATACCGAGCGAGCGATACTACCTCCGCGACCTTCTTTGCACAAATGGCTCAGTTGGCCCGACCAGAAACCTCTATCTCACCTTAAGAAATTTCGCTTCCCGCGAAAATAGTCCGCCGACGTGTGCACTATTTTTTCGGAAACTCAACCGCCCATGCGCATAGTCGTCCTTAACATCCCAAATGATTTCTTCTCCAAATGGTGTACCACACAACCTTCCCGAGACCGTTCTGTGGGTGGAAAAACATAGTGGGGGGTCGTAAGTCGCGAGGTAGGTATCGATCGCTAGTGTATCCCCCTCTCACTTTCTGAGAGGGAAATACCGGCGCTCTCGCTAGCTACCCTCCCGCTACCTTACTTTGCACAGTATCACCACTGGTGGTCTCCTGCGGTGAAGAAGGTAACGGTGAGAGTCACCACGTCTAGCGTCTACTCCCCGCTCCCCCCGAAGACTTACTAGATCTCTTGATAGCGCTCACTTCTACCGGCCTCATGCCTTCAGTAAGCAACTCCCCTCTCCGCACCAGAACGTCTCGAAGTAAAACTCTCTGAAATTGTTGCGGACTCCAACCTATAGGTATCCCGATTCCTGGATTGAGGGGCCTTTGTAAAATGCCCAGTAGGAGGCGTGAGCACGTACCTCATGGGACCTAACCCGAGTGCCGACCAACCGATCGTGATGTTTTCGTTGTGCGCTTCGGATGGTCGAGGCCACCCAGCGGCTAACTGTGGCCTTCGCTGCTGGGACCATATGGAGGCCGGAGAGGAAGGCTTGTTTTTGTATTCCGGATCCCTTCGTACGCTTAAGGTCCATCTTTTATAGCCCTTACCGGGCCCAGGGGTTTCTCCGACCAGTCCTGCAGCCAGCCAGTCCGGGGGGGCGGGTATAATACTGGGCGTGGTGTTGAAAGACAGGGTCTGATTCTTAGCTTAGAAAACCCGCTCGTGGTAGGATGACCACGCCACCTTCGACCACCGAAGTGAGCCTCGTCAATGGACAAGGAATGTATCTCGGAACCCCCCCGGTCGCCCGGAAGCGACCGCCATCGAGAAAGCGTCTTCCTTCCTGTATAATCCAGGAGACTGGCCCCCTCCGGTGGCTCGAATTCCTCGGACGCTAATAACTGGAGCACTAGCGGTAAATCCCACTCCGGAACGAGTGACCGAACCGGGGGACAACCGTAAACAGCCCTTCACAGCAGATGTCGTGAGGATCGGCTGTTCGGAACAGACGGTGCCGTCCTGAAGCCCCTATTGAGCGCCCAATCGGCGGTGCGGTAGCACCTGCCTGTTTGGACGCCCAACAACCCTCGTGAAAAAGTTCCGTTAGGATCCCCGATCTCCTACAGACCAGACAGCGGATCGATCTCTCGTTTGGCGCACCATCTATAGAACCGCCGGAGTCGAGAATCGCAAGGTTCTTTCTCATAGTTGAACTTTCCGCCTTGCCCTGACACAGCCGAGCGCGGCAGCCTGTTCCGAAAGTCCGCCTGTTATTGTTGGCGTGAAATGCGCAGACAGTCAGTTGAAGCGCGGATGTACGCTCCGGACGGACTTCTGCCGAGGATCCTCGCTTATCAGATCCCCGCCCTGAGGGAGCAAGCGGGTCCTCCCCACTATCATCTCGAAAGCCGTGTAAACCACAGCTGAGCCGCCACATGGGGGTCCACCAATCCTACCAGGCAATTGTCGGACCGAGTTACCTTCTCGAGGACTCTCGGTAGCATCGCTATGGGGGGAAATCGTAGGCAATGATCCCCGCCAATCCACCACCATTGCGTCCCGACCCACGGCTCTGGGGATTCTTTGAACCCCATGAGTAATACGCCGGAGGCTGGTGATTCACGGCGGAGGCGGAATGGTCCACTTGGGGAGCTGTAGCCTCTGTAAAATTGACCGGCAGACTGCCGGCGGTAGGCGCCATTCCACTGACCCCCCTCAACCTTCGATGGCGCCTTGCTTTGAGTGCCCTTCCGGGTGAGAGTGCGCCCGCTAGGACATTCTCCACCCCTGGTAAGCGAATGGGCTGCTATCAGGGTCATGCCCCCCGCCTGCCCACTCCAGGAGCCTGACTGCCTCCTTGCAGAGACTGTGGCTCCTTGTCCCTCGCCTCCTTGTTGAGGTAGGTCACTACCGTCATGTTGTCGTCGCAATCGACCACAGGATCCCTTCCCCTGGTCCGGGCGACCCATTGCTACAGTGCCAGGAAGATTGCCCCAAGCTCGAGCACTTGATATGATGGCGAGCTTGCCTGGGCGACCCATGGCCTGACACTTCGTGGTCCCTAGGTGGACCCCCCACGCCCCCTTCGACGCCTCTGTTGTCAGCGTCACAGAGGGAGCTAATTTTCTGAAGGGCGCTCCTCCTCCAAGTTCGGGCATGCGTCCAGCCACTGATTTCGGTGGCCAGCCAGGGGCACTGGAATCCGAGGGACATTGGGTGGTATCAGGGTCGGAAGTACCTGTGCATGTGGATCTGGATTCCCTCATGCGTAATCTGCATGGGGAACCATCCGATGAGGCTGGCCAGAGTCCCAGAGCCGAACCCATAGCCGGGCTTGGACCGACCTCTCCCACGACTGGCTCGGGCACAGCGTCAGACGAACCGAGGCTACTTCTTTCTGCGGGGCCTCACCGGTGCCGACAAAAATCCAATCTCGCTCCCAGAAACTGGGGGTTCTGGAAGGCGAGAGGACTTCCGACTTGTCGGTTTACGATGAACCTCGAATCCTATCAGGTCCAGACCTCCTCGCTAAGGCTTGGAGCCCTCTGCGAGGATTGCCTCACACCAGTAGCCAGTCGTCAAAGGTAGACGAATGGGTCCTGCCCCTTCGCTGGATGAACTCGCTAACAACCTTTACGAACCTTGTGAAGGTCCGTGGAGCAGTCGACAGGCCGAAGGGCAGGCCCCGGAAACGTGGTAAGCCACTCCTCCTAGGTCACAAACGGAGCCATTTCTGTAGGATTCTGCCCGGGGAACGTGGTAGCGATGCGTCCTCAGATCAACGGTGGCCCCCCACCATACCCTTGTTGGAGCCCGAGAACTGTTTTCAGGGTTTCCATACGAAGTTGTGGAGGTCTTTATGAAACCTGTTCAAGAGGTTTCAGATTTAAGATGGCCTCCACTCCCCCCTATTCTTTGTGTGGTTAAAAAAGGTTGTAATAGAAGCCCTCTTTGATTGATGCGAGAGGCATATCACTGCACTTGGCCCAGCATGCAGCTTCTGTCTGTGCAGAGCACGTCCCGCTTGGGCGTGTCTTTGGAAGAGGGTGAACCCACCCCTCTGATGGGATGGGCAGATGAACTCTATACGGTACCCGTGGGTTCCCACATCTAGGACCCGAGGGCCCGAGGTCACTGCCTGCCCATCGCTCCCGCAACCTCCAGAGTCTACCGCCTACCCCTGGGGGCGAGATGCTGTGTTGGGTATTCATAGAGCGACCTGTGCGGCCGACTTGACCCCCTCGGCCTTTAGGCTGGCCTCGACCTTTGGCGTTTCCCTCTAAGTCTCTGTCTCTTACGGCCGGGTTTACCCGCCGCTTCGTACTCTACCGCCGGAGCTACCTCCTGGTTTCTGGGGGGCTGGATAGACCTGGTAGGTGGTATGGCGGCTGTCTGAGCAGCCCCATTGAGGTCCGAAGGCTTTGGCCGCGCTCCACCCAAGGGCTGGTCGGTTCCCCCCTTTTTCCTTGCTTGCCCTGAGCGCTGGACCCGCTTTTGTCGGTCGCCCCGAAGCGGCCCTCTTTCGCTCCAGCTCCTTAGTCTTGAGGGAAGGCCATTGACCGCCGAAAGGTCTTTCCCAGGGGCGCCTCGATCATTGCACGGAGTCCGTGAAGTTCAAGGCCTAGGCGACCAACTGGCATCTAGATCTCACCGACTTCGCCGCTATACGAGCGAAATGCCGGCGACCAGGTTCTTAAGGTCCGACCCCACGTTGGATCGTCCGATCAGTGGCGGCTTTGGAAAGTGACCTGTCCGGCTCTGTCAGGGCCGTGCCAGGTGGGCAAAAACCAACTGCTGTGGCGTTTATCAGGCGAAGCCATCCCTAGCAATGATCCAAACGCTCAGCAGACGCCGTCCCGCTCCGTATTCCATGGTTTAACCCGGAATGGGCGGGGGCTCGAGAGTTACCCCCAGCGCCCTCGGCCCCTGGTGAGGAGAGTTGAAGGGGACGCACCTCGAGTTCCGGTCCCGAGTCATCTGCCGGAGGGCAGGCTCTGGGCACAGCGGCTGTATTCAGGAAGGAGAGTCCTCTCTCTTCCCGCTCCGGGAAAGGCTGTCCCGTAACGCAGGGGATCTGTCCCACACCTTCCCCTCGTTGTAACCGAGTCAATGGTGGGCTTAAGATCCCTTGACAGAGTTATGAAAGGCATGTGAGTCTCGGAGGCTTGGGTCGACTGCTGTCACCCCCTCCGACCTCAGACCCCTAGATCCTGACCCCACCTGCGGGGATGATTTTAATACTCATCGCAAGCGCGGTCGTCCGTAGTAGACCCGCGAAATTTTGCCTAACTCTAGGGGTTAGCAGCCCTTGTCTCGCCTGACCTTCCACCACCGACGCGTAAGACGATGGCGGGACCCTGTATGGGTCCCGCCCCAGGCTCTTGCCATGGGTCTCGTAATCCGCTGCGAATCGTTCCTGTCCGGCCTCGGCTCTCCGGCTGAAGCGCCGGTTGATTGACCGCTCCCTGGTTGGGAGGGCTCCATCCGCGGGACCTGCAACCCCTGGGGTGGCGTCTCCGGCGGAGGGCGTGCGGCCGTGCAGTTCGGAGTGCCATAGATGCCCAGGTGATTCTCCCAAGGGGCAGGAACGGCTCTGCGGCTGGTCCGTTGCCTTTTTCCTCACCACTTTTGGAGGAAATGAGGAGGCAGTACAACGTTTCACACCGTGATGGGCCTTGCCACTCTACATGAGGGGGACGGCGTTAAGCTCGGAACCCCCCCCACCCCTCCCTTCTAGGCCCTTTTGTGGGGCCGACGGAGGTTTGGGTTGATCTCCCCCGTCGAACCGTTACTGTCGTAGGGAGGACCAGGGTTTGGTCACTAGACATGTGAAGGTCGCACGCTAGGATCTCTTATGTATGATCGGGACTGGTTTCGTCACGACACTCGACGCCTGGTGTCCCGTCCTGGAAGTTCCGGGCGGGATCTACACCCGGGGGTCGGGTTCCAACCCCTCACTTTCGACCCTCTGTGTCTGGGGGTTTCTTTTGTAAGGGTGGGAACGTCGACACTCCGATCTCGACGGAGGAGCGGGAGGGGTCTCCTCCGTCGGAATCAGCTCATCCTCTCCCTTTTTGAGGAGGAGGTGGACGCCGACTTCATCCCCCGAAAAGAGCTCGCTTTCGCTAGTATCAATTCTAATAGCGTCCTCATGACCTTGTGGGAGGCGGCTCTTCTTCTTAGCCGGCTGAGGCTCACTTCTTCGGGGGGGCTTGCGTTTTGGCGGCAACGGCCTCCGGTCGGCTTCTAATCCCCCAGGATGAGGGAGAGCTGACCCATGACCGAGGGTTCTGCCAGCTGTCCAATAATTCATAATACCGTTACCCCCATTTGGGGTGACGCGGGTTTGGGTCTCCATACAGGCAGTGTATGTTCCCGGCCGTCATTGAGGGAAGGACCGGAGAGCCCTGGTCTCGGGCCTGGGTGCCCGCTTGGCCAAAACTCGCCCTGTGCGTGCTTCAAAAAGCCCCTCCCACTCGGAGAGCTGATCCAGGGTTTCCCCTGGGGGGTTCGTGGTCCCGTTCTGAGCTCCACTACTCCACCTACCAGAGCGCCTCCGACCCCTGGGACGGGCTTTGAATGCCTGCCCCCAAGGAGCTGGTGCTAAGGGACGCCGTCGGGTCTCCGTCCTGTGTTCTCGACCATGACCCTGGTCATCTCCGACCGTGAGCTCGACCTGGTACTGGCCTTGAATGCCTGTCCTCAGGGGAGCTGGTCTTCGGAACCGACCTGGTCGTCTCAGACCTGGTCTCGACCCCACCTGGTCATCCCCCGGACCGTGTGCTCGACCGAGGGGCTGGCGGGGCTCGATAAGTTCCGCCCGCTTGAGCTGGTCCAAGAGATTACCGACCTCGGTCGATGTCCCGACCTGAGTCCCCGACTGGGCGCCTTGCCGGACCGTGAGCTCGAGACCTGGGGTTGTGCCTTGGGGGCCCTGCCCTCGCGGGAAAACTGGTCCAGGGATCACCGTGTTCGGGAGCTCGCTCGACCCACACGTTGCCGTCGGAGCGCCCTTTTGGGTCGTCCTCTTGGACGGCCTGCACTTCTTTCGTCTTTTTTTGTGACTGGATCTCATTCTTGTCCTTCTACCTGTCCCAGCTACCTGTGGTCGACCCCGGGGATGATTCCTTCTTTGAGTCCCCTGCGCACAACCGGGGAGTTCTCTTTAGAGACCTCTTCAGAAAGAGCTTGAAGATCAGACAAGGTTGCGGACGTCAGGGTGGTGCTAGGGGCGCCTTTGGGTCTATTCCCTCTGCTGCTTTCCCCCTTGGAGCGCCTGAGGAAAATACTCCCTGGATCCCCGTGCGAGAGTTGTGCTCGTCGAGAGACAACACTGTGATATTGTGTCCCCTATTCCCTTATGACGCCTCCCATCGCTAGGTTCTCACGGGACTTTGCCTTTTTGGCCTTGAGGAATGTCCTACGTACCTCAAGGCTTGCCACTAAGCCGCGTCCACTTTTCATCGATGGTTGTGCAACCGTTGTCCCCCGGTTGCACCGTCCTGCCCACCGCACACAGGGCGTGGGGTCCCTGCTAGACAGGAACAGAGATGCCACACCTCATTGAAAAACCCTGAAAATTGGCCGGGGTCCAGGGGGCCGCCTTAGGCCCCCGGCTGGGTCCAGGGCATAGCCCGTGCGGAAAGAACGAGTGAATGGGCCCAGGGGTCAAGCGCCCCGGAGCTCCTGATTTTATGCATTTTAAATCACCTAGATAGTCAATCTGAGTACAATTCTTTGAAAAAATCCTGATATTTTCAAACAGATGGTAATTTTTCATTGAAAATATGCTTATCTTTCCTACAATTTCATGTTTCAGATTCATTACTTTTAATATCAGATGTCATGATAATCAGGGCTGATCAACGATGCCTGATGGATTGGCTGACTTACAATGCCCTACCTAGCCTTGCAAGTGCTTGATGGTTAACTGTTAAGTCCTTCACAGACGGCAGCGCGAGAAAAAGAGCTGGGAGGGAACGCGGTGGGTGGTTTTGCAGTTGTCATGCCCTCCCCCGTTTCTTAGGGATGCGTAGGGGCGGGACCATGTTGATCCTTGGATCCTTGGCTTCCCCCGACGAGCCAGCATGCGGCGCGTGTCTACCCCATGTACGGGCATTGGTAGTGAGTAGGCCAGCCAGGCTGGTTCCATTTCCCTCATGTACGCGGATAAAAAAGATGCGGTGTCAGCGTGGCCGTTCCCAGGTGCAAACCATGACCAGCGTTCCCAGGGATGCGTGTATCTTGCAGTCGAGCGCTGTAAAGCATCAGGCCGTTCAAGACTTTCCATTTTTCCTACCGAAAGTATGTCGGCATAACCAGGCAAACACAACACATCCGCGCGCAAGCCTCGCTGATCAAACTCCTTACAACACAGAGCCTGTAGTATGATTCGCTTACGGTACCCCCTTCAAAGAATTTTCTGTAGAATGGTACGGTATGGCGATCGTGTCGGAAACCACCGATACATGTAAATTCCGAGTTGCCGGAGGGGAGGCTATCGAGCCACTAAATTGCTCGTTGTTAAATCACACTTCATGATTTTTGGGCTCACATACGACCGAAAACGTTTTTGAAACTTTACTAACCAAACAAAAAAAACGAAAACCCGGACGTTTGTGGGTTTGTTAAAAACCGATTTTCCGTGAAAACCGAAAACTGGCATCACTGCAGAACCACTTGCAGTTTCTTGCATCCTGGGCCTATTTTACTTGTTTTGGAGTACATATTGGTGTTGCTTGATTGGTCCTATCGTAAAATAGACTTAAGGAAATTACCTGCATTAGTACCCCGGGAGAAAGCGAGGGCGAGGGGTACCCCCCAAAATACACTGGGACCAAGACCCGCCCCCGAAGAACTCTATCCATCTACCGGGATCCCGTGGGCTTCCCTTAGAGTTCCCCGACCTATGGCAGGGGCCCCCCTCCTCCCCGGTAAGCCCGACGGGAGAGATAAACACCTCCGAACCGTGTCCCGACCTCGTACCCAAGTCCTGACCTCTGTGAGGATGAGGGATAGGGGCGAACTTCCTATGTAAACTCGATCATGGGATGGTATTGGGCGGTAAAGCCACCGACCTTTCGCCTCAAGTTATAGGCATTCAGCTACCCATCATCCCCCCCCCCGGACTGAAGAGCGACAAGGAGAGGTGGGGTCAGGGTGGCCTCGCTACGTGAACCCGATCTGGGATGGTATGGGCGGTAAAGCCCCGACCTTCCGCCTCGAGTTATATGAAATCCACGACACTTCCAGGACGAACCCCCCCTCCCCCGCGGAACCCGAGCAATACCAGGGGGAGGGGGCCGTGATAGAGATGGGAAAAGTTCCCCCACCTTCCCGAACTCAAAAAAGGGAGATCCTGGGCCCGCCCGGGCCCAGCAAAACCCAGGGACCTGAAGGAAAGACCTACTTTTGGCCCACTTCCGGTTTTAGGAGGGGGGTCCAAAACACGTTTTAATCCGTCCCAACCCATTCCTAGTCCGATGGGGAGCTCTCGGTAAAAACCCAACTAAGTGAAGTGGCGTGGGCCCCCATTTTTTGGGGTGACCCCCCAATCTGACTCAACCTGCTCCAAAATCCCTCTACGGGACCCAGGAACACCCCCCCACCCCTAGGATGGCCCCGGGGTGTGGGAGCGAGGCCCAGGGGGCACAGGCAAAAACACACCAAAATGATTTATGGAACCACAGGGGCACCATACCTGAAAGTAAAAACATGGATTATCAGCCTGAAAGATCCGATCAGGAACTTTTTTACCATACCTAAAAAATAATATCATATTTTTTGGACCAAACGGCATATCATAAAAACCACCGTTTTTTAGGCACATAACGGCTTACCATACAAATACTCACATGGCGGTATATAAATACGGCAGATTGTTTAAACTTTTTCCTGGCCTCTAAGCCTGATCATTTAACATGATGAGAGAAGCTGTAAATCACCCGTTCTTCAGGACAACGTCCTCGTCATAAAGACGAAGGATAGAAGTGGATTTTACCAGAGGGGACCACACAAATCTCCGGCTAGAAGGCGGGATCTCTACATGTATACATTCCGATCTACGGCGAGATCAAAAACATCGAAAATTACATCTAACTCGCCGAATACCACTAAACTCTTAGGCTATAATAAACGTTGTGGCTAAGGATACTTATGTGCTCGAATTGACGTTTCTTTCTGGTCAGTGCAGCTATTTGCCGTCAGATTGGAAAGATTTATTCCGTTAGCGTCAGCGATAAGCCTGCTCCCATTTGGAGAAACATTTATACGGACGACTCACTGCGCATGGCGGATGAGTTGCCCGAAAATAGTGCTCCTATCGGCGGACTATTTCGCGGTAGCGAAATTTTTAATGTGGATAGAGGTTTCTGGTCCGGGCCCAAATGAGACATTTGTGCAAAGTAAGGTCGCGGAGGGTAGCTATCGAGAGCGAGTGTATCTGTATGCGTTGCAGCTTGGCAATTTGGGCATCGGAAGACAATAAAGCAGGAATTAAAAGAATCTAACGGCAAGTGACAAATGCATGAACAAGTTTAACAGTATTTGCTGGTCAAGAAAATCCCTATTTTGCTGATTTTAGAGTGCATGAGAAGCAGAACGCAAATAATTGATATGTGAACCCATCCCAAGTTCAGATCATTTTCAAAAAGAATACCAAGATTGCTGCTTTTGAAGATTGTTTGATTTCTGCATCCCCAAGACACACAGATGAATACAATTTTGGATCCTGACGCGAGATGTGATATGGATAACTCTGTTTTGTCTTCATTTAACTTTTAGATGATTATGCACTTGTCAATTTCAAACCCGGCCCTGGGGGTCCCGGGAATAGCGGGGACTTAGCCGGGAATGTACATTTTGCTGTCTTGACACCCCCGCCTTTGTACCCGCTAAAGTCGCAAGCACGAAATCCCTGGTAGCCGGGCTTACATTGTTTGTACATCCCCCGCTATGTACCCCCCCTACTAACCGGGCTTCGGTGTGACAATCCCCATATATTCTCTCGGCAATGGGGGCGGGGACTTTTTTAAAACTCTGTACAATCCCTGCTCGGTCCCCGCTAATGATGCGACAACAGTCTAGCTATATAAAAATCATACTACGATTTTGGCTCGCCGGAGTGTATCACCGACCCTAAATTTCACCACATCGGAAGTTATGTATGAGAAAACCTCGTTTAGTTGGTTTTGTTAAAAAAATCCACATTATCCACGTCGATATCCGACCACTAAACTTAATAATCTGGGCAGTTCTCTTTCAGGGGCCTGGAAAAAAGGGAAAGTTTATTATTTTCATTAAAAGTTTTAATACACTGGTACCAAATTATGAGAAAAAACAGTAGTTTGGGGTATTTTTTTTAATAAAAGACCCGTTATTAAATATTGATTTTAAAACACATTGGTTTCGTTTGAACAAAAAAGTTACCATTCAAGATCTTATTGCCCCCAAGCCAACCAACCCACTATCAATATTAAATGGTTACAATTTTTCACTTAAAATCTTTCTTCTCACATTTCCAATAAAAAAAGAAATTTATGTGCAATTAAAATATATTTGTTATACTTTTTTAGATTTATTGAGCAATCTTCAATTTCCTCCCGTTCTCTAAATGTAGACCCCAGGTCCGGGGCCCTCAGCTTGCGGCCTTGCGGGAAATTGCGCTGACATTACGCAGAGCCTGGACAGAAGGCTGTACTTTGCTGAACATGCGGCGTTTCACAAAACTTGCAATGATCCCGATAAAATGGACAATTTGAATGGGAATAACAGAACACTGCCAAAAACAAGTTCGGAAATCGCGATTACATTAATTTTGATTTAGAATCGGAACATGCAGCGTTGAGCGGAAGTATTTTGATCAACAAGAATGTTTTCATGAGCATTTATTTGTTTCCATAGCGAATTCAATATTTTCATTTTCATATTAAAATGCCTCGCGTTTTATTCAAGGACATGACAATATTCCTTCCATTTACAAGAAATATCAAATAGCTTTCACGACCTACGGTGATTTAATGAATTAAATGAATCAGACAAACTTCTAGTAATTTCTTGTGATTCATTTTATATTAATTTTTTTAAACATTTTCCTGTTGATTTTTTGATGTTTTTCTGGCGATTTTACGTTGAAAATATTGATCCTCCGATTAGTTGATATCCTCATAACCGTGCGACGACGTGCGTGTCTGTGCTGTATAGCTTGCATTTCACGACATGGAAGATATTGGACTGCATGGTAGCTATATAAAATCGTGATATACTACAGATTGATGGGCGAATACTGCTCACTGCTAGACTGGTTTTTATATGGTGTGACCAGTGTTGACACATGCTGTTTAAAGTCCCCCGTTTTATGTCGCGGCGGAGCCGGGAAAATTTTTTGTACCGCCCGGCTTAATTCCCATCTATCATCAATGATTGTCCCCGTCGGGCGGGGACAGCCTAACTTAACATTCCAGCCAATCCCGTCTTAACATCCCGCTGCGGGGCAATACTTTTTTTTTGTACATGCCCGGGCTATGTCCCGGGCATATACCTCCCCGCTATGTCCCGGGAACCCCAGGGCCGGGATTGTAATTGACAAGTGCATTAGCGTTAGACCAGTTTTTAATAATCCCTGACCCTGTTCCAATTTTTGAATGTAGATGATTTTTCATCATCCTTTAAAATAGCTAAACCTGTGAGTCATCAAGCAGGGTTCCCTTAAGGCCCCGCCCCCCCGGCGGGGCATTGCGTCCATGACGCCTTTTTAAAAGGCGGACGTACTATTCTGACTCCTCAACAAGTCCTCGCGTCCGTCTGGACGCGCATAATTGCACAGTACATTCACATTTAATACATGACTTTTCCCTTCTATCGGCTCAGTAATTTTACTCTCATTAAAAAAACAACAATGTGATTGTTCTCCCCTAGGTTTAACATACCTGCAACCTACCATGGCAATGAGCGACCTCCCTCCACAAATGCAACGGGTTTTATATTGCAATAACTTCGGGAAACCCAGAGAGACCCGTGCCATGGTTTCAGTGCCGGCTTCCTCCTAAAAGATCGTTGTAATGTAAACAGAGCGGAAAACAGTCAAAAAACATTTGGAGAATTGACCAGTTTCATTTCAACCTCTGATCATTTAACGATTAAAAACTAATAATACACCAGTGCAAAACCACATCAAGTAAAAAATTAAAATAACCTTAAATATATTCAAAAACAATCTTCATAATAAAATCAGAGCAAGGACTTAAAATTGGAATAAAAATACTAAGAAAAAAACAACTTAAACACCTTGGTTGGCAATCCCTCCCAGCAAAACGGGAAACCCCGGCCCTGATGGTGAAATCCCCTCTTGGGAAAATGGCATACCGGTACAACCGATGGATTCTGTTTCGTAAGTCATACTTTGAATCATGGAGGTAAAAATTGTCCCATTGTTGCAGCACAGTGGACTGTCTTACTCGGAGGATACGAACAGGTGATCGTTCTCAACTCAGTAAATAAAACTTGCTCGACTTTATTGCCATGTCCAATAAGAAATTAAAAGGGCAACATTGTTGTTTTGTTTTGTTGTGGATTTCACGCCCCTTGACCCCCATTCGGTTTGTCATTGCTTTGTGTTGCCGCTACTAGGCGTAGAATAAATGGATGACAGGGGTGTTGTTAGCTTTAAATGCTGACAGGTACTTTAAAGTTTTATCAAGCCTGGTTTTAGCTTGCGACAAGCATTTTGTTATTTTTCAATTTACCAAATATCTCTTGTGTACTTTAGCTCATTTACTTAGAACTAGGCTATTTTCATTTATTCAATGTGATTAAAATATTAAATGTTTTCCATCATGAGTAAACAATGAGAAATTCGCATATGATTTAGTCAGATCGGCCGATAAAGCTTTGTATCGATGACAATTTGTAATTGAACTTGACCAAATCACTTCAGTGTCAAACATTGCAAAGTAAGTACAGGGAGTCGGAAGGCACGAGGAACTTGTGTTGTTTGATAGGTAAAGTAAAAGACAACTTTTGTTTTTTAGTACTCACTGGAAATACTGTGTGAACCGCTGTTTTTGGTTCTCGCAAATGTTCAGTGCGAACTATTAGGTGATTGGGGTTCGCCGGCGAATTTTGTTCTGGCACCGCAGATTGACCTCTCGACATGAAAATATGATCCTAACGCAAAAAATCGAGGCCAGACGCACATTTTTTTACTATGCGTGAAAACTTGTGCGTCCATTTGGACGCGCGATTTTAAGAGCTTAACAGGAAACCCTGGTTCATCAATCATAAATCATTCGCTTATTCCATGAGCATCGATTATATTTTCCAAGGGTGATAGAACATAGTGAAACTTAAGCCAACAACAGAGCCTTGAGGTACACCCTCATCAAGCATATGAAGTAAGATTCTTTGCCATCTATAATGATACTTGCGAACGATTTGCAAAGTACGACTGACCAATCTAAAACATATCCATTATGCCAAACTTATCAGAGAGACTTTGGAAGAAGGTCAGGTTAATAGTGTCAAATGGCAGCTTAATAATCCCAGAGAATCAAAATGGCCCCTGGCCCTTTTATCCGCAGCAAGTAGCAAATCATTATAAACACGCATTCCACGCAATAAAGCAGTCTCTGTGCTGTGGTTAGATCTATATGCACTTTGCATTTTACCATTTAATTATTTTCAAGCAAATAGTTTTGAATCTGTTGAAGTACATGCAGTTCAATTGTTCTGGCAGAGAAATTAGATTTGCAAAACTGGCCGGTGTTTTTTGAGTATCTCTGGGTCTAAACCGGGTTTCTTGATGAGTGGTACAATTTGAGCATGTTTTAAATCATCAGGGAAATTTAGTTTTAACAAGTGATTAAATTCACAATTGTAGTGATAACTGGAAGCAATTTATCAAGGACATTTCTTGAGGAGCCAGTAGGAATTGGATCTGTCCACAAGATGAAGAAGGTGATTTCGTAATAATGTCCGAACATCCTCCTAGGGAGAGGGTGAATTGAAAGTCCAGAGAGAGTAATGCAGCTCTAGTAGATTTACAGAAATCAGTTGAAAGCTTGGGTGGTGGAGAGATGATCTTAAAAAAAATTCTGCCTGATGCGCTTAATTTTTCAACAAAATAATTTGAGAACGCTCAACAAGGGGAACATCAGATGTGTAGGCAGGAAGACCTTAGAGATTTGGGGGGGGGCACATAAGCTGTCAATCTTTAAACAGTTGGCGAGAGTTACATCCTTCCAATTGACACAAATGTATAATCACGTTTTGCACTGTTTAAGAAGGTGATGATAACGTTTACACTCTTCTTTTTGAAGATTGTCTGTCTGTGAATTTCAAGTTTGGTGGAATACCAACGGCGCTCATGGCGACGCATGTTTTGTTTTCACTTTCGCCAGCTCCTCGTACACCAGGGCATGTGGGCGACATGTAATTTTCCGAGTTATGAGGGGTGCATGTCAATGTTCAAGTATTTATTCAGCATAAACTATCGTCTTGACAGAAATGAATAATACAGTATATTAATTCTAATACATAAAGTATAGATTGCAAACTGTGCTAAAAATGAGCATTGAGGGATATGTATGATATGCTAGGACCTAATGGACAACCCCGTGGGGCGTATATTTATTGCTGGCCCTGTAAACCAGACAAGTAAAATATACTCATATTACAATAATGGCACAAAGTAGGGGATGAATAAAAATTACCATAGGTAAAAAATATACATACCAGAAGAAACAAAACAAAAAACAAAACAATATATCTAAATGCTTACAACAAACACTTAAAAAGGAAATAAAGGATACGGGAAATGGACAATGAAGGACTTTTCAACATGTCTTGCTGAGGTAGTACTATCGCATAATGAGGAGGAGGAGGAAGCAGAGGTTAGAAGAGGTTAGAGGTGGAGAAAAAAGTAAGAGAGTAGAGATAGAAATGAAAAATGAAGAATAAAGTGAGGAGAGGAAAAAAGGACCTCCTGGAGGAAAATTATTAAGAATGTAACTGGTTTTGATGAAATTGTTTTTTTGAGTTTGAGCTTTATAAAAGTATTTTTGTTTGTAATTGTTGTGATGGAGTCTGGAAGTCCATTCCAAAAGTTTGGCGCCGTGATACTGAATAAAAAGTGCCTTTTCAGAGGAAGATTTTTGGGAGGGGAAGATGAGGTTTGTCGGCTTGTCTGTGTTATAGCTGTGGATTTGTCTTTAGTGATAAAGTAACAAGTAATTGCTAAAGTTCAGAGGTAAACGATTGTGTGTAGTCAAACATGTGCAGGAGCGCCTGTTGAAGTTGGTTAAGGTGCTCCAATTTAAGTGTTTTCAGTGAGTGAAATAATGCCAAAGTGTGAGTCTAGGGGGGTGAGTTGTTGATAGTGCGAATGGCCCCCCCCCCCCAAATTTTTTTTTTTTCTGTGTGATTTAGTTGGTGAGTCGTGAATGATAGTTGGAGGCCCAGATGATATTAAAGTAGCTAAGTATGGGAGGTAGAATGAGTGTGTTGTAAAGTGATTTGAAGGTGTGGTCTGGAAGGTTGATTGTTTTAACTCTGTAGATGTCCCAATTGCGTTGAGACGATTTGGTAGTGACAGAGTTGATATGTGTTCATTCCATGTTAAGTTTAGCGCGGATTGTGATGATGCCAAGAAATTGGTGAGGGACGGGGAGATTGTTCTGGTTTATATATTGTAATGTTTGATTGTTAAGTGGGTTGTGTGTATGAAAAAAATATAAAAAATTAAAAAAAAAAACATTGAGAGAAAGTTTGTTGCCCGAAACCAGTCAGTGATTTGCGAGGGGATGTTCGTGATTCATGCTGTGAAAGAGCGCATTACATGTTAGGGTTGTTGAGAGAAAAAGTTTGTTTGTCACGCAAATACATTAGTTTAGTGTGGTAGAGATGTTAGTGATGTCATTCATGTAAAGATGAAGAGAGGGGTCCAAGGAATGAGCCTTGCGGGACGCCACCTGTGATAGGTTTGATGGATGAGGCGTGGAGAGTGGGGTGGAGTACTTAAAATGATTTGAGCGGTTTTGGTTTAGGAACTCCTGAACCACCTCCAAGGGCTACTCCAAGCACCGTAATGATAAGCTTCATGAGAAGAATGTTGTGGTCAATGCGTGTCGAAAGCTTGGAGAGATCCAGGAAAACCCCATGGTGTGGAGTTTATTTTTAGTTGCAAGGTTGGGTTGGTTGTTAGTTCAAGGAGGAGTGCCATGTAAGTTGATCGTTGGGGCCTCTAAAACCGTATGTTCATCGACAAGATGTTGTGCTTATTTAAGAAGTAGACGAGGTTGTACATGATTTTTTCAAGAGTTGTGAAAAAAAAGATGGAAGAACAAGGAAATAGGCCCCTGTAATTGGCCAATGTATGTGCATCTTTGTTTTTATAAATAGGAATAACTTTGGCTGATTGAGGTGGTCTGGGAATGTTCCTTTTGGTGAGAAGTGTGATTGGTTTTAATATGTGCATCAGAGGTGATATGATTGTTATCATATGATTTGTTAGCAATCCCAGGATCTATCTTATCGGTACTGCACTTTTAAAACCCGGTTTTGTAGGTGGCGAAGTTTTGTGCATTGTTCATCTACAGTGACTGGATTAGGAAAATTTAGGTGAATTGTATTGTTTGGAAGGTGTTTAATTAATGGTTATTGGAGGTGGAATATTGCTAGCCAAAGTTTTTGCCCAGGGTAGTGAAGTGCTCGTTGAATGCATTAGCTATATCAAGCGGGTCAGTTATCTGCTTCTTATTATGAGTGAAATAGGTAGGGATCTGAATTAGTGGAACCTTCCTGCCTAAAATGTTGTTGAGGAATGTCCAGGTTTGGTAAGATCATTTTTAAGTTTCTTAATTTGTTCTGTGTTGTGGTTTTTCTTGCAATACGAATAGTGGTGAGTTAATGTGTTTTGTATTGGTGTTTAGTGTGTTTGGTGCTGGTTTGGGGGGGGTTTTTCTTCAGTGTCTGTTTTGTAGAGGCCGTGCTGTGTTTGATTCCTTGAAAATTGCCTGTTTGTCCATCCAGGGCTGCTTGTGGTTACGATTTGTTATGGTCTTCTTTTGAAAGGGGATGATGTTTGTAAATGTTTTGTTAAGTTCTATGAAGTTGGTCGGTAAACGCTTTGTTAGGGTCATATTTTGCAATTTTTTGACAGAAACAAAATCATAATTGGTGTTACGACTGTCAGATCTGAGGCAGGTGACAAATGTAAGAGGAGTTTAAAATGTCATTACGGAAGGCATCAATTTCAATTTCAATTTCACGAAGTTTGCGCATTTTGATTTTCATCTTAAGCTGGGTCAGGTCTACCAATATCTAGTAACATTTGAACAGCAGCATGAATCAAAGAAGGTAATAGTTTGGGGGGGGTAGGAGAGACAAATTAAAGACAAAGTTAGCCGATTTCACGATTCAGAATAAATCAAGGGATGGCCATCACGGTGTGGGTTGGAAAGACCCATGCTGCTTTCATAGAAGCTTATGTAGTATTCCAGAACATTGAACTTCTCGATCGATGGAATTTCCACATGACAATTAAATCAACCAGTTTTATCATAACATAGCCAGGTATTACAGGAAACAAGGTCAAGGAACTTCAGAAAATCCAAGCATAAATGGACTTGTGGTGACCTGCTTATTTTTAAATCGTTGTGGGCGGTAGATGACAATGAGACGAAGATTTTTCTGATCATTTGCATTTATTGAAGGTCAATATAGTCAAAGATGTAATGGATTTTGCCTCATGTACACGCACATTCAAAGTTTTTCCGAATGAATACCAATACACCACACCCACCATCCTATTTTGTTCCGAGGACATATGTAACTGATAATGGGGAATAGTAGAAGTAAGATCAGCGATGGCATATTTTCACGATGATCCCATTTTAGCCAAGTCTCAGTTATTGCAAGTACTATCATACTATGGAATAATCCAGTCGGAGATCATTGCTGTCTTCGATCGATTGATCGAGCATTCCATAGAGCAAATTCGAATGAGTTACTGCACTGGTGAAGTAGTGAGTTGATCAAGAGAGTTGTGCAGATTTTGACCGCGCCATTTTTCTTTTTATTCCTTTCCTTCCTCTCGCTTACCCCTGTGAGATCTTCGAGTGGACGAGATGGATTCCAATAGTGTCAACCAAATTCAGGAAAGACTCAGGCAGTGAAATAATAGTTGACCTACATGAGAGTAGTTGTTCACGATCATAGACAATTTTATGTTGAGAGAGTTTAGTGTCAGGTCCAGGGTTGGGGTTAACATCACCAGAAACTAACAGACTTAATTGAAAAGTCGCTGTAGAATTTGGGTTGTAGGCAATGCGGGTGGCCAGAAACTTTGAAGGATGTAACACTTTCTGAGTACAACATGGTGTATTCCATAGGCTGTAAACAGGTTCAAGTTCCATAGTATCCTAGTAGGGCCTGCAAGGCATACAAGCCCAGACAGGATGATGACCATAAAGTACACTGCCATTGTCTAATTAAGGTTCTATTGATCCATCACAATAGACTGAGTATTGTATAGGATGGTCAGCAGGGTGAAGTGTGATGTGTGGGTGTAGCCATGGTAGAACAGCACACAAACAAAAAATGAAGATTGTAGACTGTAGAGCAATCAAACTTTCAGTAAATATTCAAAAAGTAGAATATCCAAAAGTGTGAAAAATGTCCAGTAGAATCTAGAAGATGACAGCTTTCAGATGGTATATTTTTCAAGCTGCAATTCACACTATGTCCAGGATAAAGTACAATAAATCAGAGAGTGTTGTCTTGACTGGTCTCAACTGTACAGGAGCGCCAACCCATTTAATAGTCAACAATGAGAAAAATAACGGCCCTTCGTCTGATATAAAATCAGTGCCACTTTCAGTATAAGCGCAAGCATAGACCAAATTGCACCTACATCATGGGGTTTCCATCATAAAATACAGACAATATGAAACAAACACTCGCATCAAAACGGTTTGAAATATTGACGCGAAACTTTACATATAGGATTTTGGAGTGAAGGCCAATCTATTAAAGGTCCATGGCCCGATCGCTAATAGCCTCGTCCCCAGAAGCCCAGATTTTCCCGGAAGTGGTAAACATTTTGGTATCAAAAGAAAGCTACTATTTTTCTCATTTACCCTGTGAAATATTAGAGCCAAAGGATGTTTGGTTTGGAAGTAATGAGCGAAAATGTACCCCAATTTGGTCGACCAATATTAATTTTACACAGTACTCAATGGGGCTTACGAAATCACGTTTTCTGCTCACACATGAAAACGAATTGAAAAATCGGAGCGAAACTTTCAGGTGGGTTTTTTTGGTGAAGGCCAATCTATCAAGACGAAAACTTCATATCCTTAAATCGGGCCATCCCCCTTTAAGATGAAAACTTCATATCCTCAAATCGGGCCATCCCCGTTTAAAACCCAGGGGGGCCACTTGTATTCAAAGGTGGATATGATGCGTGAACATGAAAACGCGTAAAAAGGGCATCTTTTTTTCCAACAGGCGATGTACGTGCGTACATTGATTAGGGTGTCAAAAACAGCAAAATGTGGAAAAAAGGTATGTTTTTTTCTTAACCCTGAATTGTGATGTACGTGTATACTAAAATTAAGCACAGATCAAAAATATTGTAAAGCAAAAGACAGATAATAAAGGTATTAACGACACAATGCATTGCTTAATGTTTGAGGTAAGCCACAACTTACCAACTACTTCTTCAGTGTAGCAAATATCAGACAAACAATCCGTTTAGGGTATATTTTAGTCCTGGTGGGGAAATACTTGTTTAGGGTGCATTTTGGAAGTCCATGTTCACGCATCCATATCCACATTTGAATACAAGTGCCCCCCCCCCCCCCGGCTTTAAAATTTGTTATATCAAATTTCCATGAGAAATGTTTTGGAAGCGAATATTGCAAGGCTTCCGCACTTCGCACCCACCCTTCGCATCCTCCCCACACCCATCCCGTGCCATTTGAATTGATGATATCACTTTATAAACGCTAATCAGTGTTGAGATAATGTTTAGGGTTACCCTTTATAGTTGCTCTCCTAAGGGTATGCCTTTTGGGTATATCCGTGATAAGGGTAGTCTGATTGAAGGAAAGACATCTGTGTTTAGGGTCAGATCTGAAAGGTCCTGCTTGAGGATGACAACATTATCATGGTGAACATTAGAAAGGTAATGTAATATGTAATCCCCCCCAAATTGCATTACTATTTTTAGCCATGGTCATGACATAGCTTTGTTTGTAAACATTGAAATATTCGCCTAAACCCGACCATCGGCTAGCTACAAGTTAGTGTCCTTCCCGTGTGGTTTTGTGGATAGACACCATAGAGCTGGAATATTAAACCAAGATGAAATCGCGTGTATATGGAATACCCAAGCCCGTAACCGTTTTCTCTCGCACACAGCGAGCCGTGTTGTTGCTGCGTAAGCACGCTCGTGTCCCGTCCACTGTTGAGGCGCAAGCACACGATATAAAAATCTGTGCTCACACGCTATGTTCCAGTGTTGCATTTCCCCATGCTCCATTGTCTGATCGTCGATTTTTTCTGCACTAATTATCGCGAAAAACCAATCGATTGAAGAAACTAAGCTTCTAAAAAATTCCTTCATCCTAATGCCAAAAATTCTCCTGTATGACCCCTGTTAATTTGCTTAGGAAGAGATATTTTGAGTCCGTGAGATGCATGTGGCATCAGTTGTTGATTTTTGTTTTCACATAACTAAGTGTGACAAACGTAAAAAACTCGCGTGTCTCATAAATATGCATAAGGATTTCCAAATACGACGAGACGTAAACCAAATATGGTGTGGCCCAAAACTAGGTTAATGAGTGCGTATGCTCATTATAATACTTGTGGGCACCTAGATTTTGGTTACGCCGTTGCGGGAGAATCTTCGGGTCGGGTTATATTTACGTCAGTCGTCCATTGTAGACACACACTGCGATGGGAGAGTCTTGTTAAAGACTCGGTTTTATAAGTCCGTAGGGTGGGGGGAGGGCGGGCACTCAGTGGTTGGTCCCTTTAGTTACAGGATCCGCGTGTTTATATTCCCATAGAGTAATACAGTAAACAGGTCTGTAACACAGACTAGATGGGAGGGGCGAAGGGAGATGCATTTGCACAAGTTCAACATGTACCGTGTACGAGTACGACGATGAGATGGGCATGATACAGAACGTTCAAAGTCGAGGGGCCGTCCGGTGTTATTGTAATGCCGTTCTTTATTATGGTAATAAGCGAACCTCTCTGGACGTCTTGGTCGTTGACATCTCACAGGCGCTTTGGTTAATGGGTGAATTTGCGGAGTGATCGATCTTTGACTGAGTGTCAATAGATGCCGCGATCATGACACTTGTCGTGCCGGCTCGTGTCAGATAAATGGTAATGCCGATCTCTAGCTATCACTTGTTGTTGAATTAGTATTTGGGTAGTATTTCTATAATACATTGTAACTACACGTTTACAAAGTTATGTATCTAATAAGATATCAAATTAAATCAAATTGTATTTATCGCGATTTCGTTTCTGAATGGGGAGAAATCCCAAGGGGATTTAATCTTTGACCTCACCCTTACCAACAATATATTATTAAACCTTTAATGCACTGTATAATGAATGTGTTCCGCTTAAGAAAGAACCGATATCACCCAAGAGGTTTATTAGAAAGTATCAATAAGAAAAACCAGTTGTATAAACAATACTTACACTCGCCAAGTATATCAAGACTTCAAAAATTTAATTCGTAAAGCAAAAGAGGAAACACTTTTTTTTTCTTAAATTTGAAAATAGCAAAAATAATATGAAACAAACGTGGAAAACGATCAATGATATTCTTAAAACTCATTCGCCATAGGCCTATATTTTCAACCTTTTTCAACTTGATTCCGTACGAACTTCGTTGGCTTCACTGATGCGCTTTTTTGTCCAAGTACGGCTTTTATACTGTAACGAAAGCAACAAAATGTTTATCCACCAGCACCACCAATTAGGCAATTATTTATCGACGAATTGATACCACTTCCCACTATTGATTGACCCATTTGATGAAGTCGCGTGGAAGTCGAGACATGCTAAGAGGATTTACTTTACCAGAGAAGACGGTTTTTTTTTTTTTTTTTTTTGGGGGGGCACTCAGTTGGTTGGTCCCTTTAGTTGACAGTATCCGGTAGTTTATCTTCCCATAGAGTAATACAGTAACAAGGTCTGTAACACAGACTAGATGGGAGGGGACGCAGACTATGCAGTGCACAAGTTCAACGATGTACCGTGTACGAGTACGACGATGAGATGGGCATGATACAGAACGTTCAAAGTCGAGGGACAGTCCTTTGTTATTGTAATGCCGTTCTTTATTATGGTAATAAGCGAACCTCTCTGGACGTCTTGGTCGTTGACATCTCACAGGCGCTTTGGTTAATGGGTGAATTTGCGGAGTGATCGATCTTTGACTGAGTGTCAATAGATGCCGCGATCATGACACTTGTCGTGCCGGCTCGTGTCAGATAAATGGTAATGCCGATCTCTAGCTATCACTTGTTGTTGAATTAGTATTTGGGTAGTATTTCTATAATACATTGTAACTACACGTTTACAAAGTTATGTATCTAATAAGATATCAAATTAAATCAAATTGTATTTATCGCGATTTCGTTTCTGAATGGGGAGAAATCCCAAGGGGATTTAATCTTTGACCTCACCCTTACCAACAATATATTATTAAACCTTTAATGCACTGTATAATGAATGTGTTCCGCTTAAGAAAGAACCGATATCACCCAAGAGGTTTATTAGAAAGTATCAATAAGAAAAACCAGTTGTATAAACAATACTTACACTCGCCAAGTATATCAAGACTTCAAAAATTTAATTCGTAAAGCAAAAGAGGAAACACTTTTTTTTTCTTAAATTTGAAAATAGCAAAAATAATATGAAACAAACGTGGAAAACGATCAATGATATTCTTAAAACTCATTCGCCATAGGCCTATATTTTCAACCTTTTTCAACTTGATTCCGTACGAACTTCGTTGGCTTCACTGATGCGCTTTTTTGTCCAAGTACGGCTTTTATACTGTAACGAAAGCAACAAAATGTTTATCCACCAGCACCACCAATTAGGCAATTATTTATCGACGAATTGATACCACTTCCCACTATTGATTGACCCATTTGATGAAGTCGCGTGGAAGTCGAGACATGCTAAGAGGATTTACTTTACCAGAGAAGACGGACTCCTGCTTATTAACATTATAAAGAATGTTATTACAATAACAAAGGACGGGTCCCTCGACTTTGAACGTTTTGTGGCATGATCATATAAACTCACCCAAAAAATCCCTTACGTGGCCCTCGTACCGGATCTGGAGCCGGCCAGCTTTGACTATAGACCGTGCTGAGAAGACTCATGTGTACACCCGCGTCAGCCCTCATCTTGAAAATATGACACCAAACGTTCGTAAAGTTTCCGCCATGGTTACTGAGCACTGTGTTTCACCCATTGCAATTCACCCATACACACAACATGCTTTACGTTGAAGCCGGTATATATCAACACGGTATCAACAAGCCCTGTTGCCAGATCTTATTACCAATAATGGCACCAAAAATCCACCCGCGAACCCAACCATGACCTAACTGGCCAGCCGGCTCAGGCCGCGCAGACGCATTTAGAGCATGTGCATGCTTATTCTACAGTGACACACACTAAAGAAAGGATTAAAGGTGCAACGAGAGATTTCAAGGTATCCATATTTTCTGTAATATGTAGTGATTTCATATAGATTAGACAAGCAATAGATTCCCTACCTTTTATTTGGCTACAGAAATAACTGAAAATGAAAACAAAATGTGATTTGTATATAATTATATTTCAATAGAAAACATAGGCTGAATTTCGTATTTGCTCCTATACGAAATTAGAAATTTCACAATTTTTGTACCAAAGAAATAGTTCTCAGCTTTATAATCATTTCAGATGGGGATATTTTAATAGAAAGCTTTACACCAGTGCAAAAATCAGAATTTTTACATTATTTAGGGATACCTGTTATTTGAAATCTCTCTTTGCACCTTTAAATACAGAATTATATTGATATTTTTTATAATAAATATTAACACAAAAAAAACAAATATATAAAAAAATAAAGATAAATAGGCTAGGACCCTTCCTTTTGTGTGTGCTTGTGAAACGTTGTAACCACCTTTTAGGTTCACAAAATAAATAATTTTTCTTCTCTAGAAATCTTTCTTTCGGTTCAACAAACAACTTTTGAAGAAATTTTATTTGTTATTTATATTAATAAGCGCTCCTAAAGTTTTAAAAGTTCTACACACCATATTTTCTCGGCTAAAGAACCTATTTTGGTTCTATAGAACCCTAATGAATCTTCATGGGGTTGCGGGGGGGGGGGGAGAAGGCAAGAATTAAACAGTGTTTTATTGAAATTTGTTTTTGTAAGTTTTAAAGGAATTTTAGCATGATCATCAAGTGTCTTTTGCGGTTCTTAAACTTTTGTAACACTTTTTATCCTTAAGTAAAAATGCAAATGGTGCGCCCGCAGGCGGAGTGCCCATCTCTCTGTCATTGGCGTTTGGGCCAGACTCCCTCATATAATGTTGCTGTGGGGGGTTCGCCACTCCTCCCGCACAGCGAGTCTGTTTTGCATTCCCAGCATATGCTGGTACCCATTTATACTCCTGGGTGGAGAGAGGCAAGCGAGGGTAAAGTGCCTTGCCCAAGTGCACAACACATTGGCGACAGCGGGGCTCGAACCCACAACCTTATGCTTATGAGACGAGCGCTGATCCACTGCACCACATGTGCCCTAAAGTACTGACAAAGCACCACATGTACCCTAAAGTAGTGCCCTAAAGTACTAAGGATAAAGTATCCTTAAGTACTGACATGTGTTTAGTACAGTACAGTATAGGTACATTGCAGCGCATATGGGATTGGCTCAAACCACCCCCTGGGAAACCCCTAGATAGTTAGTCATGATGCAAAAGAAGAAACCCCTAGATAGTTAGTCATGATGCAAAAGAAGAAACCCCTAGATAGTTAGTCATGATGCAAAAGAAGAATACCACATGCTTAAAATTCATTACATTTGAATAAAACAGTGGTTCGTGAATTAATCTAATTAATCTTGCAAAGCACCACTCTCTATTATAGAAGAGTAAAAATTCACTCTTCATGGATTGCCTACAGTGATCACTCCAATGGAGTGAATAATACCACTCGCCTAAAAGTAAATTTCAAAATATGAACTTCGGGTGAAATCCATTCTAAAGAGAGTGAACTATTACTCCATTCTTTTCGAAAGTCAGGATTTCACCCCACTATAGAATGCACGATCACTGTACACAGACAATTCGAGAGAGTGAATCCACTCTTTCGGAGTAAATTAAAGCTCGCTCTATTGCATTTTAGAAAGCACATAAGCAGCATCTAATTAATACACTAATTAATTTTGTTTTACTATTATAACCAATAAAAATAAAGTTATATTAATTTTGTCTTATTATTATAACATAAACAATTAAAAGAAACTCACTTTCTCTTTTGCTCAAAAATATCATGATCCAACTACACCAATTTTTAAACTCAGCTCTATAATAAATTGTTAATAATTCATTTTTGTCTGCTTTAAACATTCATTGTTCACCATGAAACTACAAATTGACTTACTGTAAATTCATTAATATAGGTTGGACCAGTTAGTATATTGGGTGGGTCAAATAATTAACTGGGTGGGGCAAATAATTAACTAGGTTCGCCATTTTGGGCCGTTGGGCAGACTGTTTACTGGGTGGGTCAAATAATCAATTGGTTTTCATGGCCCGCCCACTTTCTATGTTACTTACCTCCCTGAATCAAATAGCTTAAGCTACAAAAATATAATTATTTTGGGAATAAATGTGTTTTCAGATAAGATTTCAAGCTATAGATTGTTATGAAGGGAGTGATCGGGGTGTAATTGGTTCCAAAGTGTAGCTAATGAATTGCAACTTGAATTACAAAATTCCTTGTTATATTGTGCGAGACACATACAAAGAGGCTCAGTGCCATCGGCATGTGAACGAATGAACATTTTACCATGCATTAGAATGATTGTGATTCTATTAAATTTTCTATTTCATTTTTGGATTTGTATGCAAGTAAGAGAAGCTTGCATATGATTTTTTTTTCACGTATATACCATGGGTTGTAACCTGGGATACCTCAATCATATATGCGATTTTGCCCTGTAAAAAAGTCATTTGACATTTTTACCGGGAGCAATTCTGCCAAAAAATTACCGTAAAAAGTACAGTATATACTTCAAAAATGAATTAATTTTTTGATTTTTAAAAAAACATATTATTGGTGAGTTGTATAGGATAAAAAAGCACTGACGAACACCGTAACTTAGTAGGCTTATCCTCCGGGCCAATCCTCAAATGTCAACCATTATGGTGTAGGCCCTGCAAAATTCAGTTTGTTGTAAATTGTACTACATCAAACTGTAAAATATACAGTGAATTTGAATAGAACCTGCAAAAGCTGTATTTGAAGGGACTCGGAATTTTGTTGGCAGAATTGCTGCCAGGATTTCCCTGTAAAATTTACAGTATAACTTTTTTTTTTTTTTAATTTTAGGTACTTTATCGTATAATTGAAAATTCATAATAGTGTATGATAATGTTGATATTCTTTAAAAGTCGGATAGAAGCTCCACTTTAAATTTAGTCATAATAGGCCTGGAAAATACACTATTTTGGCCATAAACATACAGCATTTTGATGTTTTTCGAAAATACAGCCAAATATTGTCGTTTTCTAAGTTTGCAATGTATTTTTTACAGTGTACGCCCTCAGCACAGTAGCTTATACAATACGCCCAATTGGGCGACAAATCTACGGGATCCTCGTTTCTAAGAACGCCCGTAAATATCCCAATTACACTTTGATCAGTACAAATAGTCCTATGCGCATCTGCTTGCGAACATGATAAAAAAATAAACAGCAGTCGCAGTTGCATTGATTTACGAGAATAAAAGATAGGATTTGTTGTTTTGCATATCTAATAATTTTTCCCGGGTGTCATATTGGATGGGCAGTCCAATATTTTTACGATAAAAATATTGGACTGCCCATCCAATATGACACGATATTAGGGAGTGTTATTATTTACGCCGGGGGGGGCGGGGGGGTGATGGAGGAATTCCGTCTTTTTTAACGCTATTTTTTTCAAGTCCCCCTATCTCAAGTTGCTCAAATTTCATGTCCCCCCTGACTAGTAGAAAAAAATTTCATGTACCCCCCTCGAATATTTCAATTATACCAAATTCATAATTGGTAATATCCCAGACTCATCTTTTGAAGGCAGCGAGAGTGAGTGCTTCCCTCATCATTCATCAGGCCGTTTGTCTGTCCACTGTTGGGACGAAAGCCTCACAACATGTTTCCATGCTGGATTCGGCTTATACCCTTCCCCGCTGCTAGGCGGGTTGGATGGAAGGGACCCTCTGGTACCTAGAGTGATGAGTGCAGGTACCAGACCCGGATGGTCCCCTACTCTTCGATGAGGTATGCAACTTTTTACGTGTTCAGGAATGACTTCCCCTGATAACCGGGGACACCACAGCTTACATGACGCTCCGAACCATGAGGCGCCGGGCACCCCTTGCATACACCTGCAATTTAGCAATGGTGGAAGCGAGGAGAAATTCCAATAATCACACTGCTGTGCAATTATGCTATTTCCGACCTTTTTTATAGGAACTATTTGAGTAGACCAAGAAGGGAAAGCCGACTCTTGCGGGGCTCGAACCGGGCCCGATCGATCGATCTTATATATTCTGCCGACGGTTCAGCGCATTAGACCGCTCTCACACCTCGCCATTGCTTCACGTAGCTCTCCTTAAGTGCCATTGAAGGAGCATGTTTTATCTGGAAGATAATTGTCTAATTGCACATGGGCAGTGGTAAATGTCTTATTGCTCCCTGAATAATCAGAGCTTTTGGAGAAGGAATCAACCTCTTTTTAAAAGACAATATCAACAATTAAAATATTCTTTGTGACTCTTTACATAGATTTCTTTTACTGTCAAGAAAGGGTAGACATCAATGATATTGTGGGCCGTAATAGTGTTTAGAGGGTCCTATCTATCTGCATTTTAGTCAAAATGATCCACATTACAACACTCGTCACTGTTAGCGAATTGGTCACAAAGGTCTGTATGTTTTTGATTCCGGTGCTTATGTAGTGGATTGGTGCCCTAGGGACAAGATGTTAAGTGGTGGCTGAGCGCGTAGCATGAGAATATAATGGGTGGGGTACAGGTTCCACTTTTGGGTTCTGGCGGGGGGATACAGGGGTTCAGCTCTGGAAGCTCTTGGGTTTTAACATTGTTGGAGGAATTCAGAGAGCTCTCAGTTATCTCATTATTGAAGGAGATGAAATTATTTTTTTAAAACAAGATTATTGCTTTACTTAGGCCAAAAACGTTCTCTTTTTAGTAACTGAGACACTGTCAGAGCACTGCCAATGTATCAGTGTCTTTGACATATTGTGATCCGTAAACAATAGGTGGTTGTTGGTCAAGGAATATTTGGACATGCCTTTCTCAAGTAATTAAGATCAATACAAGCAATTGGAAAGTTGTAGTAAGATGGTAAGATGTTAAATTGGTGCCCCATACCGCGTAGCGCGAGGCAATAATGGGGTGAGGCACAGGGTCCCACTTTTGGGCCCCTGATGTGGTCCAGGGGCTGGGCCCCCGGAAGCTCGTGGGTTTGTATGTTTGAGGGCCTTCAGAGAGCTCTCAGTGATCTAGTTCATCTTGAAGCAGGTGAACTATTTATGAACTTTAATATTTCTTTAACTTTAGGCCAAAATGATCATTTTCAGTGACATGAGCACTGTGAGAAGCACTGTAACTGTTGTTATCAGTGTTCTTTGACGTTGTGAAGTCGCGTTTAAAACTTATAAGGTGGTTGTTGGTTCAAGGAATATTGTGACATTCTTCAAGTAATAAAGATTCAATTACACAAGCTATTGGAAAAGTTGGTAGTAATGGGAATGGCCTAATTTAAAGGCGGATATGGCCCGCGATTTAAGTATTTGAAGTTTTTATCTTGGATAGATGGGCTTGCTTTCACCTAAAAATCCCCACCTGTAAAGTTTCAACGCGATATTTCAATCCGTTTTGTGTGAGAGACTAAAAAACGTTGATTTGTAAGAGCCTATAGAGTACTTTAAAATTAATAATTTGGTCGGCCAAAATGGGGAACATTTTCACCTCATAACTTCCCAACCAAACATCCTTTAGCCCTAAGATGTCACCAGGGTAATGAGGAAAATAGTAGCTTTTTCTGATACCAAAAATTTTGACCACTTTCCGGTAAAATATGGGGTTCTGGGGACGAGGCTATTAGCGATCGGGGGCCATGGACCTTTAGAGATAGCATGATGATGATCATATACACAATTTTTTATTATATCAGTTAATTTTGGGTGTACGTATTTGTAAATCTGCACAAAACCGAGGATTGATTTTCAGAGGAAATTACTTTGACATTTTTGCCTATTTGTGATTAGGCACCAGCCCCAAAAATCATTTATTTAAATTCTGTCCTCATATGCACCTTTCATATCACATTTGTATATTTAATGCTCGATTAATTTTGATCTGGCCTATTGGTGAGCATGGATCCCAGCATGGATTACAATATACAAGGGCATAAAAGTATTGATAAAGGTCATGGTTCGAGTCACACTGCAGCCAACGTGTTCCGCCCTTGAGTAAAGCGCTTACCTCAATTACTCATGGAGGTACCACTACCAGCATTATTCAATGCTGGGAAGGTAAACAGACTCGCTATGTGCGGGAGGAATGGCGAACCCCAACCAGCAAAAAATTTAAATATGGAGGAGGTCTGGCCAAACGCTAAGGAAAGAGAGATGGGCACTCTTTTCCTGTGTACACATCAGGTCCGTCCCCTTTACCTTTTTTACTTAAAAAAAATTCCCAGTTGTTGCTTGTAATATCAAAATTAGTTAATGTTTTGCCATTTCATTATTACTGTGAATGAAAGTTAATACACGCCATTCAACTTGGGGGGCCAATGGGCAGTCAAAAAATCACCACACTTATGATTATGCATGAAGTTTTCGCATACATGATGCATTCATATGAAAAGCACATTGTGTGACAACAGTGGGTATGTTCAGGTCTTTGACATGCATTAAACATGTATGTACTTAATAAAAAAAGATTGTATTAAAATCATGTTTTCCAATCATGGGTTTGGTTTGTCTTTTGTATCGTGTATGTGACAAAACATTTAATGTGATATTTTAAAAAATTTAAAAAACATATTTAAAACTATACAGATCTACAACGTCCAGGATGATATTTTATTTTGAAATTCACCTGAGTTAAAAGATTTACCTACAAATTAGGCTGCCTTTTCATAGTCTATAGCTAGCATTCTTTCTAGATATTTACACCATAACCTCTTAATAAGTTTAATTTTAAAAAAAGAAAAAACCTAAAAAATTAAAAAAAAAAAGAACAAATTTGTATTAGTTCATAAAAAAAAACAAATTTTCATTTTTTTCAAATCATCACGTTTCATGTTTTTTATGATGCTTTACAAAGAATTTCGTGTCCCCCACCCCCCCCTCCGTCTCGTCACACAAAAAATTCGTGTCCCCCCCCTTCAATGTTTAAAAAAAATTCGTGTCCCACCCCTGATTTCCTCCATTCCCCCCCCCCCCCCCGGCGAAAAAATGAACACTCCCTTAGATAGGCCAAAACAACAAATCCTATCTTTATTCTCATTCTTATTTAAGTTTGGGTTGTTTTAATCACCGAAAATATTATTTATTTCAAATAAATAGTTAAAAGGCAAAAATATTCCCCCGCTATCAAAAGAACCAAGCTGTACTATGTGAGTGCACTGCGTAACCTTATAAACGCGCGCGTAAACACTTCCGCGACGACGCACTATCTAATTTCGTCTCATATAAGATAGGCAACAACCAATGATATTGCGTGTTTGTTTACTAACCCGCCCACTGAATAAGAATGTAAAAATATACAAACATAGAAGGGGCCAATCTATAGGAAAAAATAACACTGGGATATTGTAAGAATGTGGTCATTTTACTGAAATCGTAAGGTTAATCTTCCTATAGTATTGCGTGATCAATCACTGTGAAACCAGTCACAAATTCCACGCAGGATAGAAGCAATGATTGTAAAGTAATTGCAATTGATTGCGTGAGGCGTAATGCCTTATTACAAATCCATATACCCGAGCACAAAGGGGGAATATTTTACTAACGAATCAACCAAACCTGTTATTCCGGGGGTTATTCCCAATATAAATTCGTGCCTTATTTATGCTGATTTAATGGTGACCCACTCAGGCGGTGGTGACCAAGGAATCCCAAATTTTAGAGTCGTCGTTTTAGTTAACACGTAAAAAATAAAACTTGACGGAAAAAATTCGGTTGTGGTTACAAGCAATATGTCTATCCAAAACCGTTAGAGTTGAGATAAATTCCACCTGAACGGGGTATTTTTGATTTTTTAATGTATGAGTATGGTCGAGGACGAAGTCATATAGGCCATCTAAAGATGAATAAAAAAAATTGTGCATGAAAAAACACTAAATACTGTTACGCAGTTGATATTTTCAGAATCTGCATATTTTGATTTCTATGCTGAAAAAATGATAGCAATTGTGAAAACAAATAGGAGAATGAAAGATTTTCGTGGCGGATCTTTTTTCTGTCATCATATTCAGACAAAATAATGGAACATAAACCCAGCTCTTAAAATGGACATTCGTGTGGTCCACGGCCTAGTACCCCGACTTACCCCAAACAGGTTGAAGACTTTTCTATCATCTGAACCGTTAGCTCTAGTAAGGACGTGTACCCAATTTAATTGCAATTAGTCGTATAAGAAATCACCAATTTGTATTTTCTGTCAGTAAACGGAAAAAATGACAGCATAAGTAGCCTATGGGAACCGTGATACAAGCATTTGCTCAAACATCAACCGCAAGATCGGTATCAAGTGAAAATTTTGGGAATAAGCTTTTTTTTTAAATTGTGAAGAAATCATTTGTACCATAAATAAAACAGAATGTGCTAGAATCACGAAATGCACCTTTCATAACTGTTAATCCACAATGGGGGGTAAAATGATCCAGTTCGAAAAGTAGTTTGGGGGTTTTTTTTCTTTTTCAATACCTTCTTTCTTTTCTCCTTATTCCTATTCCAATTCTTTTCTTTTCCCTTCCCCCTTTCCTTGTTTTTTTTTCCTTTGCCTTTTTTGTTCGGGGGCTCCCCTTTCACAGCTCCCTGCGATCCGGCACTGATACTATTACTCTGGAGAAAAATTATGACCAGAAAAAAAGGTTGTATTTATAAACTCATCACTGCCCCAAGTTACTTTTTGATACTGAATGCATGATAATGCTTTAAAATGTTAAGCAGTTTGATCATTCGAGAAAGTTCTCATGGTCAGAAGCAGAATGGCATGACGGTTTTCTTGACTGGTCAAAAATAAATTAGTAGCATATTTGTATTATGTATTGAAAGTGAAAACATTTGTATTGTTTTTTAACCCAGCCAAGGTCCTGCCACGGTCTTGCACTTATCATCGTATATACGTGTGGTGTATAGGGGACGATACTTATAAGGAATAAACAGCAAAAATTAACGGTGTTAATCAGGAGAGCGAGTCTATTGGACAATTTGAAATCCAGTCATCGAAACTCACCCCTGATATCGCCAGTGAATGACTAAATGCTACATGGAATGAAATGAATGGGTATCAAAATAATTATCAGTATTTCCCGTCCATTCCTGCTTGCCGAAACCAATGGAATTAAACAAGATTGACAAGGGATATTGTGATCAACAAAATCGATATCACATCATAACACCGTTTTGATCGACAAAATGGTAATTCTTATTCATGATGCAAGCCAAAACCAAAAAACATCAATTGATGACCCTAATATTTTCAACACATGTCCATTAGCGTACTCAGTTTTGGATTTTCACTGGTTGGTGACCGTGACACCCAGTTAAGCTTAGAGATATAACACTTTTAAGTGCCAGAGTTATGATCGCTTGATTAAAATACGAGTTTAATGGGAAGATTGGACTCTGATGGTGATTTAAAATAGAATGGTGTTGGTGTTTACGTTGATAGTAGTATTGGGTTAACTATGAACCTGTGGTGGTGATATGGATGGTGTAAAAGATGTATTGGCTGGTGTTGAAAATGAGTGCTGAAAAATAAGACCCAGTGTATTAAAGATCGAGTCTGGTGTTAAAGATATGACTATGGTGTTAGAAGCTATCAGTCGGTTTCAAAATGATTAGTGTTGGTAGGTCCAAAAGATGACGTTGTGTTACCAAGATATTACTCGGTGTTAAATAATATGCGTGTCAATGTAAGATCGATCCGAGGATCTATGGGGATTAAAAAGATGAAATTGCAATGTTATCAGATTTCCTAAGAGAGAGCGTAAGAAATAACCCTTTTGTGGCAAGTGTTTGGTTAAAAAACACCGGAGCAGAGAGCCCCCCTACACGTTGTATATAACCAAGTCTAAAGGTTCTTTTAAGGTTAGGTAAACCAAAAAATGTTCTCAGAACCGAAGTAGTTCTTTCATGTAGCCAGGTCCTTTTCTTATAGAACCAATTGTGGGAAGATTCCGCAATTAGGGTAAAAAAATCAATTTAATCTGAACTTTTAAGAGGAATTTCCAATTTTATACCCAGGGTTTAACGGTAGCATGACGATTCGCATATTCCAAGTACATCACCGTTGTTGCGATTGTGACGATTAGCTCCTATCTTCCCGAAAATCAACGACTACATATCAATTGACCTGAAATATGTACTCAAAAAACAAGAAATCGACTCAAAGAAATAGCAAAGATATCCATGGGATACGACATTCAAAACCAGTCCAAGTCTTCTGTTGAATGGCTTCATCACCTCCTATCCAAGGCCGGCCAAGTACAACGAGGAAGAGACTACTGTGAATGTTAATGAACAAACTGAACTGAACAAATAAGAAAATTGGGTGAAGGATATCAATATCTTAAATATCAAAGCCTTATAGACCCTAATGAGATATCACCGACAAAGAATTGGCGAGGCCTTCCACCAGATTCTATACAGACTTGCACCAAAGGTAAGATGTAGTCTTGAGCTATCATTATATAGTGATATGCCCTTGATCATAATGGAGCGAGGTTCATAGTAAGGATCGTCAAATGATGTTAAAACGTCTAAATAGATTTGCCAATTATGGGTAATTTCCAATGGCACGGTATTCCAAAAAGATGTTTAACCATCATTTAACTGTTTAACCAAACACCGTTAATCAAATTGAGTTAATGAGGTGGATATGTGACAAATTTGATTGCTATTACCTTATATTTAAAACATTATCCCCATCTACCTCACAATACTGCAGGGATAAACGTTTGTTTAACAAAACGCCCTTTCTTCACCTTCATCCAATATAGTGCAAACTTCAATTCTGAAGGCTCAAGCACTGGTGATGAGGGGGCGTGTGGCAGTCTAGTCAGGCCTGTATGGCCCTTCTAAATGATTCTGCTGGAGGACTCTGACCGGTTAGACTGATAACAGGGGAATGTAGTGTAAGAGTGTGCGATTACGGATAAAAATTGTGAAAATTTTTTGCACATTAAGTACTTTAGCATTGATAATCCATAAAATTGATGGAAGGCAACTTGGCACCCCCCCCCCTAATGGCCCCCAGCTTGGATTTCAAGGTTATACCCCCCCAAAGGGGGTGTTTTTTTTTTTTCCAAAAAAATTTTAAATGATCTGGAAGTGTTAAACAAACACCCGTGGTGTTTGTTATGTCACAAGGATTCCAAAAAGGTTAAGTTTTACACTATCTATTGGCTTATAGTTCCGGAGTTATGGGGTAAAAACGTAAAAATGGTGACAAAGTAAAGTTGGTGTGTACATGGGTCAAAAGTTAAAAGCTGTTGATTCCGTTAATATGTGGTGCAAATTGGTTTTCCCAGCGTAAAGGATTGGAAATAAGGAATAGTTTGCCTGATCTGTTATGGTTAGTTTTCAGGTTATTCAACAAAATAGGTCACAGGTCAATAGAATCAATTAGCTGCAATAGATGTTACTTATTCGCCATTTTGGTTAATAAACCAGAACACGTAAGATAGCCAAAAACTATCCTTAATTCATGCTATGAGCTAAAACAAACAATTTGAACCACATGTTTACAACAATTGGAGCACTTTTAATTTTTTACCCCTGTACAAACCAAAAATGATCTTCTTACCATTTCACAGTTTTGCCCATAATTCCTAAACTATAAGTCAAAGTTAGTATAATAAATCTTACCTTTTTGGAATCCTTGTAACCAGACAGGCTCGTGGTGTGCTTTTCAATACACTGTGAACATTTAAAAAATTTTACCCCTGTGGAAACCTTGAAAATCCACGATGGGGCCATTGTGAAGGGGGTGTGGAAAGTGCTTCCATCAATTTTTTGATTATCAATGTATAAAGTACTTACTTGTGTACCAAAAATTCCCAATTTTATCCGGATTTGCCCATCACATAAGATCTGTCATTACAGTCCCCACTTTGAGGAAGATATTCCAATCACGAACGGTGCGGGGGAAAATAAGACATTCCTGTGGTAGTCTTTAGAAGAACGTGGATAATGTTGAAAGTGCATATGAATTCTCACGACGGTTGGTTGTGAAGAGTCTGGAGATGAGGTAGTTGGAAGCATTAATGGCCACGTTGATGATTAGATTGTAAAAATAGCAAGTCTTGCAGTCTATGCCTCTCATCCAAGTTTTCCACTCAAAGCTATTGTAGGCAACAACTGTTCAATGCCTTTTTCTTGTAGATATATAGCTACTGTAGGGACAGAAAAATAATTGTTTCTGACATAATAGTGTAAAATGGTTAATTTCCGCGCGCTTCGCGCGATTTTTATTGTAATTACAATTACATTTACGATTTTTAGCTTTAAATGCCAAAAAATTTGAGCGCGCTTCGCGCGCACAGTCATAGTAGGATCTTTTAGCAAACATGTGGCATTCATACATGTTCATCCAAACCAATACCCCAATGTCAAAAAGAAATTTACGCCACTGTAGACTTATCTATATGCAAGAAATCTTACACAAAGACAAAAGTATGCTCCTGTAAGACATTGCATATTGAAGCCAGCTTTGATTTTGTATTCCCTAGTCACGACTTGCTGCAAGAACCTCAGGATTATATCATGCATATGTGTTTTGGATTGTGTTTCACGCGCTAGTAAGACACATGATTCTATTTTTTTTAGTTTTCTATTGTTGCAGACATGTCTATCTGCAAGAGACTTGCAGACTCTCAAAAACTTGCCGAGACCAGATTTTTACAAGTAATGCCGTCAAGTTAATGTATCAGTACTTTTATTTGACATCAGGTATTGATGAAGTTCCGCAGCATTGACCCCAATACAAATCTCCGTTCTGGAACAAGTATGACAAAGTGTTCTGCTTGCCGTATTTCTACTTGGATGAGATGCCTAAAATGGGGACATCGGAGTATGGGCAAACTCTCCAACATCCAGTATAATGCTAGAGAAAAGAACCACACTGGTGGACTCGTCAAAGACTAGGTAGCGTATTGAGCGGTCAAAAAGTCCGCGTTACTTGTATTTAATGGGAGCTGTGACTCTAAACTTAACTTGCATTAAGATAATACATCTTACAATATATCTGATTGGATCATTACATGAAATTTAATATGGTATACCTCTGGGTAAAACCATCAAAATAAAAGTGTTCATATGTCAATATCAAGCGCTTTACATTTTATTTGCTTCCAATAGAATTTAGGTCAGTTGCAATTGGTACCTTTGGACATATTCCTAACAGCGCCTCATATCGCACCGGTGTAGAGAGGCAAGTGAGGTTGCCAATTGTCCAAGTGCACAACACGTTGGCCGCAGAGGACTCGAAACCCCATGACTTCAGATCACACTGCAAAAAAACAGTGATTAGGAAAGTAAAACTTTCTAACAAATAGTTTGCACCAGTTTCTAAACATTGTAAAATATCTGTTAAATGTCTAAACACCTTATATCTAAAAATGTTTAAAATCTAAACATGTTTAGGAAATGGACATTAGGTGTTAGCTTTGACAGCAAGTGGTTAGAGATTTGTTCTAAACACTAATTTGCACCACGTCTCTAAACAATGTTTGCAGTAATGCGCCGGCCGTTGTGTCCACTGGGATCAAAATATACTAAATATATGTATAGTTTAGGCGTTTCTTTTAATTTAGAATGCTATGGATACAACTCTGCTCAGGAAGCTAGGATATTTAAAAAAGTATTTGACCCGATATAGTGGGTGGTTTATGATAAACTCAGTGCAGCCACTGAACCATAAATTTTTTTTGTATTTTGGGGGGGGGTACTCATCTGAAAAAAAAAACTCTCGCTCCCCTTTTAAAAAAAAAAACAAAAAAACAAAACACATCATGAACAAGTGGCCGGGGAATAGCGGATAGCGACAGTTATATACCGATACTTAAAATTATCGCGGCCGAAAACTCATAAACAGCGCATTTTTGCCTGCCAGGGATCGGTAACTTCGCAGATGGCGGGTACCACGGTAAGTTATAAAACGTGTTGGGACATTGTACCGCGCTAAAAAATAGAAAATGTTAGAGCATTTAAATGGCGGGATTCGCGGGATTTAAAGACACTATCAGTGATTTGAAAAATATTTGAAATTTGCAGGAATAGGAATCGCTTCAACAGTGAAGGATAGGTCTGTAGAATCTCATAAGTTACCATTTGCAGCTGTAGAATTGACAGAAAAGGAAGAATAGAAAAACGCAGGTGTTCCAAGAGATGAGTCTCCATTAACTACGTGTTGTAGAAGTGTCCGTTCGGACGTAATATGACTAAAATCTTAGCTTCTGTCCTCTATTAGTTGTTCTGGTCTTATCATTTGCCCAGGGTAGGGTAGGATACCTGTACTTGTTCCATTCACATCAAAATCTGATTTTTGAGGATTTTTTTCGATTGCTGATTAACAAATCAATGATAGTGTTCTGTAAGATATGTCGGGAACAATTAAATGGCGGGATCGGCGAGTAATTAAGCGCGCTTTACAAGTAGCGGTTAAATTTTACAAATGGCGGGCTAATTATAACACTTGTCGGGAGAGCCGCGCTTGAAATAAGAAATGGGGGGGCCGCGGGGATGTTATAAAAAAAAAAGAAATGGCGGTTTAGTAAGATATGTCAGGTCGGGCAGTAAATGGCGGGGGATTATTAAACGTGGCGGGGGAGTATATTTTTGGCGGATTCAAACATCGGCATCATAAAACAAACACGCGGCCTTTTAATTAATTTCGCATAGTTAATTTACAAACGTAGGTTGTTTAATAAAGAGTTTCGGCTCTTTAAATTCTCACGGCGGTATCAAGCCGCTAGTTATAAGTTTTGGGCCGACCTCTGCATTGAGAAAAGAACAGTAAATAAGTATAGTTAATTGATGGCGGGGGTCCGACGTCGTTTGCGGTATAGGCCACTGTTACCGCCACTCTGATCTGTGTACCAGTAGATCGTTCTCTGGGAACAACACCATGGACATCGAACAAGAGGCGGACAAGAAAAACTATTGTAGGACATCATGAAAAGGGCCCACGGCAGGGTGGTAGACACAAATGAGCTTGCGACATGCATGCATATAGGTAGACTGGATGATCCGTGCTAGATCCGGCTGAGGACGACTTAGTAGTAGTAGTGTTGAGGTGTATGCATGTGACTGTATAAGTAATCCACCGTAACAGACAACAAAATGGAACTACCCATGGAACTTTGGTAATTGGTAGACCATAATGACCTGCATGATGCTGTTTAGTTTTGCAGCAAGATAACTGCATACTAGTGAATACTAATGAGTTCATTTTGGATATCAAACAGAAACTGTCCAAGGAACTGAAGCTTGGCTAATTGTTAGTTTAGTAAGCTGTAGCAGACCTTGATGACTTCTGGTCCGGCTTCTGGTGCTGTATATTTTTGCGTCCAGATATATATGTATCATTCATAAACGTTTGGCATATGAGACAGGGAAGGTGATTGGATAATAGCCATGCATTGAGCGGTTATAACGCCTGCATATTTTAGCTTTGACATGCGATTTTGGCAATCACGGCAAAAATTAATGTACTCGCGTCAGTTGGACGAGAGTCACGAGACTCATAATGCCCCGCGCGCGCCTATGGGGCTGGATATTATTCGTTGTCAAACTGAGCACGAGTTACCATTATTTTTGCAATGCACAACAACTAAATAATGCAGACAACAACATCTAATTAATGAAGGTTAATGAGGTAATTTGCATAATCGAACAGAACACTACACATAGGGCCACTTTAATTAAGGACCCCGCAATTCGTGTTTATTAATGCAGTTCTGTATAAAATGTGTGTTCAGGTAGAGGATTGTCGTATGGCAACACACGAACACGTCTCGGTATACCAATAGTTAAATATGCACTGAGGTTCAAGAATGACAAGAAGTTCTTTCATCAGCACACTCCAGAGACAAACGTCAATATAATTATCGGTAAGAAACGATTTCTAATTTTATATTTATTATACTCCTGTAGCGGGACCTGTTTTCTATATATGAAAAAATAAACAACCATAGAAGGACCAATATATAAGAAAAAATAACACTTGTGCTATTGTAAGAAAAAGACGCTCTGTGTCATTTTACTGAAATCGTAAGGTTAATCTTCCTATTGGTATCACTGAACCAGTCACAAATTTGATAACACAAGCGGGATTAGAATTATTGTAAACGTTATACACCTCTCAACCGCAGCTAGTCCCGCTTTTTTCGGAACGAGCATATACTGCAAATTTCGCAGAACGTGTTCAATCGTAACAGATTTTGAACACGTGCAGAACATGTTTTAGGCGTGCTGTATGTGTTCTCTACATCTACAGAACACATCCAGAACACCTAAGACGCGTTCTGCAGGTGTTCAAAATCTGTTACAATTGAACACGTTCGGCAAGTGTTCTGCAAGTGTTCTACGAACACCTGTCGAACACATGCAGAACACTTCCCGACGCGTTGTGTGTTCTACAAAATTTGCAGTGACCTGATCAAAATCAAAGACACCCCGGGTTCAAAACCTTGGATTGCCAATTGAATGCATTTTTCATGCTGATTGCAAATATGGACATTAAAATGTAAACTGGGGGAGGGGGTGAATCGCTCAGCACCAATAGTCGTCTGTACAGGCACAATTTAGTACTATAACACCGCTTCTTCCTCGTCCTTATTCTTCGTCTTTGGTGTACATTTTCAGGTGACGGTTCAGCATCCACTTTTTGGGAAAATAATGGTGCGAGAAAGACGTACTGGATGAGAAACCACCCAGAACCGCCTTATGTTCTAGCTGATGTTATCAATACGATACAGCCAAGAGCAAGATAATTGTTATCTTGAGAAATCCAATGTAACCGGTAATTGAAAAAGTGTAAACCCCTTAGAACGGAATTGTTTTTTCAACTTATTCTCAATATTTGAAACAGTTTGTATAGTGTTCATATCAATGAAAATCTCATTTCTTTAGTTTGTTAATGACATTCATTTTGTATCACCTATTTCCCTCACACTCCTGAGAGCCAATTCACATAAGCCAGAAAAGTCTTTACCACCGTGCTGATAGTGAAGAAAGCCAGGAGGGGTTTAATGGCAAACCGAAGAAAGAACTTTAAGATGGTAGCCTTATCATAAGAACACTGCAATATATCGACCAACCTGTCTGGACAGTCCACCAGACCTGACATCCCATGCGTGTTGGAAAGACAACACATATCTACACCACAGACACAGAAGTTTTTTGTCAGATATTTGCTATCATTTGAGAGCAAAATGAAGAAATTTCCAATTTTGTGAAAATGTTCCATGCAGCTTTTATGATTTAAGAAATAAGGTTGATGCAGTAAAAATCCTTTTATGGGCGAAGATGTGTCCGAGGTCGGAAAAAATAAATATTGACGAGGCGCAGCCGAGTCCATTATTTTGATTTTTTCCGGCCGAGGATACTTTAATCCCATAAAATACTGCAAACCCTTTATTTCTATTCTATGACGAAAACGGCGTGATATAATGAGAAAATGTATTCGCGACCCATTATTGATATAACATTGGATCGATTAAGTAAGCCCAATTCTTGGCGGCTATGAGTTGCAAATATTGGGCGAGACGCAGTCGAGCCCAATATTTTTCAAACTCATAGCGAGACCAATTATATTGGGCGTAAATCATTCATTTTATCATTATCAATGTTTTGGATCCGATATTTTTCACACACTTGGACTTCCTCAAAACATGATAATACAGAATAATGGGCAGTAACCTTACCAATCATATGCTGCATTTTCACTAATGGGCACAGAGGTAATAGAAATAGTGATTAAATCTGGGCACGAGTTCCGTTTGCAACGACCAGCTCGATGGAAAGGTTTAAAACCTCCAACCAAAAGATGTTTGAGGAGGCTTTTTACCGATCTTCAGCCTATAACGCTACCGGCCCCGATAACACCCCAGCATGTCCTGAAAGAGTACAGCGCAGAACTGGCAAGACATTCTCCTTGCTGTTTCAGCTATGCTTCAACCAAAGACCTCCCCAAGCCATTGGAAGTCAGCAAGTGCCATCCCTATTCACACGAGAGATTCAAAGTCTAATCCATCTATGTATACCTCCTCATCTCTCTGCTCTGCATCATCAGCAAGATTACGGAGGCAGCTATAACAAACGGCTTCAGAAGTACCTCCTGGGAAATGGCCTCCTTTAAGACCGTCAGTTTGGGTTCAAACCACGTCACAGCACAGCTGATATTCTAATCATCCTTACCTAAAATTGGTCGAACTCATTGGATAAATGAAACGAAGTGCATCAAATTCATCGCAAAAAGAGTGCTTGGAATGTTACTTACCTGGATAAGGAGCTACTTAACAGATCGATCCATCAAAGTTGTTTTATCTGGCCAGTCATCTAGTACTTCATCAATCAATGCATCAGTTTCTCACGGATCAATCTTAGGCCCACTCCTCTTCCTCGTCTTCATTGATGATTTGAGTGACGACTGTAAAAATCAACTCTATCTGTATGCAGACTAATCAACCCGGTTCTTTGGGCCATGTTAGGAGCGTCCGTACCACGGATACACGGGGCCCCGGTTCAGCTTACTCAGTTGAATAAATCCTGACACCACCACAAGCCATTTACCAATGACTTGTGGATACGCTAAGAAGAAGCCGGTTCTGGGAGATTAAATCCACTGATGACCCTATGGTCATTACGGCTAGCCTAAGATTTCGAAAAGACAAACAAGTGTATGGTAACATTAGAATCATAAATGTGCAAGGCAATGACAACATCCAGCATAATCCAGGAAAACGGACCCCATCAGGCTTGACCTACCTTTTGGTGGCAACTTTGGCGGAGAAGGACGAGCTATAGATATCCTGGCAGCAAACTGACCTGGACAAAGCATATCGCCAGAGGTGTACAGAAACTGGGGCCCTATAAAGAGAATGACTAACAAGCTGGATAGGAGAGGTAGAGCAACTGCCTACAAGGCCCAAGTTTGAAGTGAAATGGAATATGCTGATCACTCTCATGATAAGTGCTAGCCCAATAACACTTGGATTGCTTGACTCGATTCAGAGGAAGGCTCTTCGAGTTATTGGTGTGGATGAGGATGAAGCCAGGTCACTGAACTCAATATCTCATCTCTCCACCAAAGACGTCAGGTAGCAGTAGCTACAGTCATCTATGCAAAATACACACCAGCATAATTTATGTCCAACAGACCATCGTGCTCTGCTCCTTCAGTTATATATGTTGTCTGGAGAGAGCCACCCGTTCCAGCCTGCCAATACATTGCCATGCTCTTGTAATACCCGTCTCCATTCCATTGTCAAATAATGTAGTTGGCGACATCACTGTAAATGGTGTTCAGTACGTCCTTCAGGAGCAGAGTGCATAAGCATCTTATATCATGTGTCTGAGGCTCTGCCCCTGCACTCCAGTTATCTTGTTGCTGTTAATCACTGATTAGGCCATAATGATATCTATCATAGTGCATTGCTGCCTATGCTATTCTTGTCTTTTTTCCATTCCTTATGGGCTAGTTTCACTTCATTTAAAAAAATATGTTGTCATGGTAAGGGTCTCAACACCATGCACCAAAATCATGAAATTAAACCATTATCTTTGTGATGCATTTGTTTGTTGAACACAGAATAAGTTCTTGGCTTATTGTTACTCGAACACTATCACCCGATCCAAACGAAAGGAGTCAAACTATTTGAAATTTTGCACGAATGCTTAAAAGTGAAGATAAGCCTGTAGAATTTTCTCATAAGTTAATTTTTTTTCAACTGATAAATTGCAGTCATCACAGTCCCTTATTTATTATTTTATAATCTACAGACTGTCCAAAAAAACATACAATCAAAGATTATTTTTTTTGGCCCAAAAATTAAAGTTCATCTCCTGAGTTTTACTGATTCTTTTTAGGAGTGTCCAAGCTTTCATGAGGCTTTTTTAGTTGGTGTAAATTTGGGGTCTGTTTCAGGAGTTATGCTAATTATCTTAGACAGTTTGAAAACCGTTTGGCAGTTTTGGCTATCTCCTGATATCAACAAAGTTGCCATTGAAAATCAGCTCCAAGACATCTTATTGAAAATAAAATAAAAAGTAGGTATAAAGTGCTGCTTCTTGTGATATAACATATTTATTACTTTATGATGTCGCAATTGCTAATAACTACACGGTGCATTTGGAAATTCAATTCCCAACAGTCCCTTAATTGGTCTCAGCTTTACTCCAGGTTTCAGCAGAGGTAGAACCATAACCACCTTTGTTTGAAAGTCACTGAGAGTTTGGAACACCACCATCCTTTCCTTTAGTGCTCTTTTGGTGAACACTGCTTTCTTCATCCCATATTTCTCCCTGGCATCTTAGGGCAGTGGAAAAGGGGAAGGGGAATTTCCCTCCACATAGAGCGTTGTCCACGAACATTTGTCCACAACATACTTGTGAGACTTTTACATTAGTTTTCAGCATCAAATCCCCCCAAATTCCCATGAATTTCATGAATTTTTTTTTTTTGGGGGGGGTTTTTTTTTAATGTAACACCCTAATAAGTGAGTCCCTCATTTCACCCACAAACATAATAATTTCTGGTGCTTTCACGAAAAATTAATTTTTAAAAAACAATATTGATTAGTTCAATGGCTGATACTCCATTCAACCTGATCTGTACAATATTCTTTGTTTGAAAAGGGTTTAATCCCACAATAGACTCACAATATGTTCCAGACACCTTATACCTATAGTTTCTTGAAACCTTCA